>LYNE01004158.1:23318-35692 GCA_001662545.1 Rosa x damascena
TGAAATGATTACACCTCCAAACCTCAGGGGGTAAAGTGGTAAACTGAAATTAATCCTATCAATATTTTATGATACCCAACATGTTCATTGTAGTTGTTGAATGTGATTTTTTTTTTTGTTCAATTGGAACCCTAATAGCAATAAAAAATGATTTATGAAACCATAAGACCCAAATATTGTGGTCTACCCCTGAAACCTTTTTGAAGGAACAACGACAAACTACATTAAATAATAACTAAAGAGTACATGGAGCGACGCAACAACATCGAAAGAAAGCAATAAGACATAGCAAGATGCACAAACGCATCTATAAGATAGATGGAGGTGGAGAGCAACAGTGATGAATGGACTGCAAATTGGAAATGAAGAAGTAATGGCTATGTGTTCTGTAATCTGTTGAATTAGTTTAGGTTCGGTGACCCTATAACTATTGTAATTGGTTTGGTCAGGTTATTGAATTTATGATATTATTGGTTTGTTGTTAGAATGGTTTTAGCTACAGTTTTGGTGGTGTTATGCTTATGCAAAGTTGTTAGGTATTGAATTGGTTACTATTGGGGAAATGTCTTAAGAAGTGATATGTGGTTGGCCAATATTTAAGGAATTGGTAAACATTGAATGGATCGGTTTTGACAAGTAACTGAATGTTGTAATTGATGTTGAGAGGAAATTGATAATAGGAATGGTGGATTTTATTTGGATAAGTTCAATTAAGTTTTCGACTAAGTCGACGAAACAATTTACCGATTGAAATACTCTAATACTACCATATCCCAGGTTTACCGGAAATCAGCCGGGAATGGTTATTGTGAATTAATGGCTTAAGATAGGAAAAGAAATGCTAGGGTTAAGTCTGCTGATCCAAATTTTATTATGGAAAGAGACACGATCACAATATCCCAAATGAGGGTCAAATAGACTATTCGAATCATGGTTACCATGAAATGGGTTGAGGATAGATTGGTGACTTATAAATGTTTTGGTTACTTAAGAAGCTCTTCTTTGTTAAAAAGTTACTAATTGGACTTAATTATTTTATTAAGAACTCGAGCGCAACTACTTGAGATAGAACGAAGATTCAATATTGAAAAATGACTGAATAGAGGAATTTCCGAGCTCTTGACTTGGGAGACATAAGCTTGACAACTATTGCAATCGATTCACGGTGAGTGGACATTTGATTTTAAAATAAATTATGCATGCAGTACTACTTTCGAACATTTATTTTATTATGAGATTTATTTATGATTTACAAGGTAGATTAAATAGAGATTGAAATATTATGATTTATCAGAGTTTTGTATTTAAGGAGGTAAATATGTTAGTGCATGTATGCATTACCTGGGAGGCAGTATCCTCCAGGTAATAGTCTAGTCGGTAGTACCCTCCAGACAATATTTTGGTTAGCAGTACCCTCCAAAATATTCCGGTTGGCAGTATCCTCCGATGCGTCATCTGGTTAGCTGCTGACTCTCCAGATGACATGAGGTAGTTAGTCTACAGTACTCTCTAACTATCTATGGTTAGTCAGCAGTACCCTCTAACCATTACCTCCTCGTCCAGTTGGCAATACCCTCCGATGCGTCTCTGGTCAGCAATACCCTCCAGGTGGTATGAGATGGCTAGTCCACAGTTTCCTCTAGTCAGCGCCTATTTTACGATATGAGTATTCTTAAATGAGACTTCTGAGATAATGAGATTTTGAGATATTTTACCATATGAGTATTTTAGTGAGATTTTGAGACGGTTTTCAATATGATTTACATCTTTAGTTGAGATTTCAGTATCAAAGAACTAGTTAAGAGTACTTCCACGAGATTTTACTGCATGCGTGGTTTTTAAGAGAATAAAAATTGGGAAAGCATACAATCTTCTTTTTATTTCTTTTGAAATCATTTATTTTGCATCCGCTCACTCTAACGGTTTTTAAATGCTTTGCCCTAGGCTTTTTATGTTTTATGTGCCCAGTCTGTAGATAGGTTGAGATTGAGCGTGCGTAAGCATTGAGGCATAGTGTTTACCGATTCCAACTTCCTGTGGATTAAGTGTTTAACCTATACTTGTACCTTATTTTGGTTCATTGTTTGATTGCTCTGATTACCAACACAAATTGTCATTTGAGATTCGAATTCAGTTTTATTTTTGGGCTAAATATTGTTTAGTATCCTGTGGTTTAAGCCCAACATCCATTCAGTCCCTCGACTTTCAATTTCATAAAAAATATCCCTGCATTATCAAATCTCATCTAATAGGTCCTTCCATCAATAGGAGACGTTAACTCTCTGACGAGGCATGCCATGTCAGATCATGTGGGCCCCACCTATCAGGGAAATTCTAAAATTGCCCCTGCCTCTCTCTCAGCTCCAGAAGAACTCGGCTTGGAGCTCATATCTTCCTTCGTCTCCAAATCCATTGCATCCTCACTCTCCCTTGCATTCCCAACATCTCTTCCCACCTTGGTGAAGATACCAATTAGTGAAGATCGAAGACAGCAACAACTCTTTCTCAGTGAATAGTTAAGCTGAGCATCATTTAGAGTCTTTGAAGCATAATAAATAGCATGAGGAAGCCTCTCTATACGCTGCCTCAAAAACTGCACCCACGGCATAATCCGATGCATCACACATTAATTCAAACGGTAATTAAGTTCCAATCCGGAGACTTTATGATAGGAGCTGAAGTTAGGAGGGCCTTGAGCTTGTTAAAAGCCTTAAAGTAAAGCTAGTATCTTTCTCACTCTCATCATTGAGAAAATAAGAGACCCAGATGTTATAACATGCTCAACTGCTCAAATGAGTATCTGGGTATCATCCTATTCATGCTTTTCTCTATTCTCCACCAAATTCTCAGGACCCAAGTTGAACAAAACTAACAAATTAACAGTTAAAGAAATAGAGGTAACTGATAGAAAAGCATTTGAGCTTGGAATTGAGAATATGAGTGGTGGTTGACGAGTGAAGATAACCAAAATCATGTCTCTGATTCTTCATTCAAACACTACAAACAGAAATAGTACTGGTTCAAACCTCAACACAAATACACAATGCAACACTTAATTTGTTCAAATAGCAAAGCCACAGAATCTGCTTGATGTACTTGCAAGTAAAAAAACAAAAGACAATTGAATTTCAAGCAAATCTAGGGACCTGACAAACCTAAAACACAAATCAAAACATATATACTGAAAAAATATACTAGGATGAAACGTGTTTTCTGGGTATCGGGGATTGATAGGTATGTTGCAATCCTTACTGGGCAGAAACCAAAAATAACACATAATACACAACTTTTGGTTACGCACTGAAAACCTCAAATTTGAGATTCAAAACACTACAGGGCTCTTACTTTTGAGAACCCAAAATCAAATCAATTCACTAATGATGAAGGATACGTTTCTTTACAAACACAATTAGCACTGTTCTCGACTATAATCACTAGACTAACTAATGTGGTGTTTGTCTTGAACCTTGACTGCCTTCTTCACTTGAATGATCTGCAACTATCGCTCTTCATGCATCAACACCTTCTCTACTGATCTCAAGAGAACCAATGCATATGTATGAATGATCAATGAATCACTTTGACACGAAACAAGTGTTTCAAGGCTCCTATGCGACTCTTACTCAACAAACAAAAAGCAACAACAATTCTTGCATCTAAGTCGTGCACAAATGAACGCTCACTTTCTGAATATATTAAGGAGAGAACAAATCCTTGATAATACGATTTAACCCTAATTGGACTCCTAATAGGAAAGATCTTTTAATAAAAGATATCCAATAAAACGTCTAGGACTTCAATAGCACGATTTTACCAGTTGGAATATCTTTGGAAATATCTTTGTAAAACAATATCTAAAAACTGAAAGATACTTTCCCAAATCGAACTCCCTAAAACGTAGGACTGACTAGGGGATTGCAATGTATTGCAATCCCATGCTTATGCATGAGATGGATTTACCTTAAATACTACGAGATCAGTTTTGATGAACTTTGTAGGCTTCTTCAGTGCTTTGTATAGGGATGCCAACATATCATGTGTAAACCTTGTACCTACAATCTTCCCCTTTGGCATTCCTATACAAAACATCCTATTTTAGGCACACTCCCCCTCAACAAGTACTTGAGAATCATCACATTCCATCAGCAATATACCTTTCCTGAAACACTTATCACCATGTTTGCACCTATTTTTTGCTCGTCGACCTACTAAGCTCTTGCTGTTAGATGAGAGAGAATTTTGGTTGAGATTAAGTAAGGGCCAAGAATGAAGTCACTCGATCATTCGGCCGAGAATGAAATTAATTGGCCATTCAGCTGAGATAAGGAAATTAGTCTAATAAGCATTAGGTCGATTGAGAATATAGAGTTTAGGTCATACAGCCAAAATGAAGGTATTGACTGAAATCAGAGTTTCTCGGTCACTCGACCAAGATTATAGTTTTGAGTCGTATGACTGGGCATTGTTCGGTCACTCGACCGAGAGTAGAGTTTTGAGTCTGAGATAAAGACATTGTTCAATCACTCAGCCGAGGTTTGAGATTTTGGGTCGAACAACCCAAAAGATGATGAAAGTGGATCACACGGTTACATGGTTGGGAAATCCAAGTTTAAATGAGTGACTACGCAGATAGGCTGAGAAGGATCTTAGATATGCTCGGCCAAGCCCAACTGACAAACATCGGCCGAAGAGTCCGTTCAATGAAGGAATCCTCACAAGGAAAGAGTTCAAATCAATTAAGGATTTCAATCATGAAGATTCCAGATATCAGTCCAATCATAACATTTATGGACAAATGAATCTTAAAAGGAAAGAGAATCCTACTTAAATTCCACGGCTTGGAGGACAAGTTAGCTAGGGATTTGTATATATTGCACCTTGTAACTCATTGTAAAGGGTCCTGCACCACACAAACAAATCAATATACAACTTTTACACAAACTTCTCTCTTACTATCTCATAGGTACTTTGCCTTCGATTCAACTTTTATAACTTATTTTCATTTCTAGTTTTTCTATTTCAATTCAGTACTTTACATTCAAGCACCTTACTTTCTTGTTCATTTATTTTATATGCACTTAGTTTTCGCACTTAGGAGTAGTTCGTAACGTAAAATTATCATCCATTGATCTCTTTCGGCCAGTCTGGATTGGTTCGATGCGATTTGCTATTCACACACATATCATCTCACAACGCTTTGATAACCGAGTCCACTTCACCTTCATCTTCACCGTGATTTGCGAGTAGCTTCACCCGATAGGTCTCTCACTTGTCACCCGAACCTTTGAGTTTACCCAAGAAGTGAACGTGATAGAAGATCCCGGTCAGGATTGACGCCTAACCGAAGTCCTTGCAACAGAGGCATCAGAACCTAACGGTCGAGAGGGTTCCTTCCTCGGCCTACAATCATTTGAAAGAAGTCAGATCACGCACCATTCAAATCATAAACCTCACTTGGCCATTCGGCCGCGAGTTGGCACGCCCGTGCAATTTTAGAAGGACAATTCAACCACAAGTCCCTTGGCCGAGATGATTTTGAGGCAAACACACCACATCTTGTAAAAACCAAGTTAAAAATAAGTCATAGGAATGTCAACACAATTTCAAGATCAATAATCAAATGATTTAAACATTCAAAGCACAAGTTGATCAATTTCACCAATTTCTCCCCATTTTTGTCTAGGAATGACAAAGGTAGTTGAAAAGAGTAGCGAAAACTGTGCAAAAGAAGGATCACTAGTCGATGTGGCTCGATAGACACCAGCCCAAGAAGAATCAATTAGAGGAAGATAGTCTAAGTATCAATACTCCCCCTAAGTGTGATCATGTTATGAAAGATGCAAAAATGAAATGCAAACACACAATGAGTGAGTTTTATCCTTGTACAACTGACAGAGACAAACACATAGCCTTTTAGAAAGAGTGTTAGCACTAATCCTCAAACATGAAAGTAATAAGATAAGGTCACATGAGTGAAGAGTTTTTGACAACAACAAAGTAAGCAAGAAGATGATCAAGTATTTTGTACCTTTGTTGTGTAAGTGAACATAGCTCAAAGTGGGGTGTATAAGAAACTCAGAATTAGAGAAAATAGAACACACATAAGAAGTGACAAAATAATCACAATCAACTCAAATCTCCTCTTATGACACCGTGTCGACACAATATTTTTTCTTTTTGCCTTTCACACATTATGAAACTTTTCACATTTTTTTTTTCACAACAAAACTAAGACTCATGTAACAAGTTTTATGCCAGCAACTCCCAAGTCAGTGGACTTTAGGGTACTAGATGTAACAAGGACATCCCAAAGGACATATCAACTCGAGTCAATAGTTTCACAATTCTCCGGGGTGACCAAACCATTCCTTTTTCTTCCCAAACCTCATATCGTTCACCACGACCAACGCCTGTTAACTTCAGGAATATCCTGGTCTTGCTCCAAATAATTGTACCTTTTTACCTGGGAGAAACTACTACAAACACTCACTTCATAAATGGGAACTAAGATCAAATCAACCAAGGGAATTACGTACCACCACAAGGAGCATATGTGTGCATGTGAGAATACAAAGTGATGAAGAATATGTTGTTCATGCTCAAGATTACAGAGTGATGCAAGAACCAATTCAAAACAATTATTCAACTGATCACAACCAGATTTAAGGAAGATATCAGAACACTTGTCAATCTAAGTTCAATTTGATCTGTCAGACACGTTGGGATACAAACCACACATGTAATCCTGATTTTCCAGAAAGCTGAAAACAAAATGCAGAAATAAAAATAGCAATGCACCTATACTAATATGATATTATACACTATGAATTCATGCAAAATGGATCAAGCGAAGTGAGAGTATCAATACTTAGAGTACCCACCAATGGTGCTTCTAAGTGATTCAAATCGAGCTGTATCTAAGGGCTTAATAAATGAAGCAGCTAATTGGTGTTCAGTAGGAACAAAAGCACGCTCAAGCATACTATCAAGATTATCCACATGAGCAAAAAAACAATTATTTGAACCATTTTTAATCAAAATTTGCTTCTGCTTCAAATTCTGCTCTTTGGGGATTGCAATACGTTCTGCGATCCTGCTAATCAACTTCAGATGCTCTTTCAGCTTAATTGCAGCGATGCAGTTGGGCTAATATTTTATGTTTTGCTCTGATTTTGAGTGACCCTATGAAGTATATTATACCTAGGATGGATGTGTCCTGATTTTCCACAATAATGACAAGTGGGAGTAAAGTTTTTAGAGTTATGAACATACATGGGCTGACGCACAGAGGTGTGACTGTCAGAACTTACCTGAGCAACTTTTTGATGGGTTTGAAAGGCTATATTTTCTTCTGACCTTTTGGGCAACTTGGGACCAGAATCATAGTCATTTGAAGCTTGTGACTGACCCAATAAATTTTCACATTCTACACCTTTTACAAATGTCAAAGGCTTGCAAGACTCACCTTCATAACCTGACCCTTCTTTGTTGCCATGAGCTTTACCAAAGCCAATCATCTTGGAGACATTTTTAGACCCTATGGAGAACTTGCATGTTGAAGCTTACCTTGACTTTAAATAGCTCATCTAACAATTTTTCATTTTCAAGGGTTAGTGAAACATTTAGAGTTGACTGAGCCTTGACTCCAACCTGTAAAATTTTGATTTTGTTAATAAGATCATCATGCTCCTTGTTGCAGTCTTGAGACTTGACCTCACTCTGCAAAACTTTAATCTTATCAACAAGGTCAGTATGCTCTTCTTCCCATTCTTTTAAAGAAGTTTCAAATTTTTATCAATTTTTTCTTTTTCCACTCTTAATGATTCAACTTCTTCTTCAAGTTTGTGATTTTTTTGAAGAACAACTTTTGAAGCATTATACAATTTCTTACACTTTTCATTCATTTCTTCATCAAGAGCATCATCTTCCAAGTCAGAATCATCAGATAAATCAATATTAAGAGAGAAATTAAGAGCAAGATTTACCTCTTCATTCTCAGATTGAGAACCTTCATCGCTGTCACTCCAGGTGGATTTCAATGCCTTGTTACTCTGTGAATTACTAAATTAGTTAACAAGGCCACCACCACTGATTAAAAATTGATGATATTCCTCAAGTGTAAATGTATTCTTAACCAAATTGATCATTACATAATTAATGACATAGGGATGGATCTGCAAATCTTGAAATATTTTCTATCAAAATGAATCAAGTTTAATCAAATCGATCTTAATAAATGACCAACGTCAACTATGTTCTAATTTTCAAATAGATCATGAGTTATCGGTAAGTCTACCGTACCACCAGCATCAATCAGATTCAATGGCGACGAAAACAAATAAATTATTATAAGTTGGAGTGGTTTTATTTTAAGTACTGATGAACAAGGACTATCTTGTCTAATAAATATAGGCAAAATCCATCTCAAGCATAAGGGTCAGTTACAAAAGCCGAGTACTGATGAACATGGAAGCAATGTACTAGTACTCTGTACTAATTGCTTGACTTTTAACTGACTCTTTTATTCAAGAAAGGCGGAAAGGATGAGTCTTTTTCCCTATTTTCTACATGAAGACAGTGATCAAAGAGACTTTTCACATCTTGATTGGATATTCGATTTGTCCAATAGTAGAGGAAATGGAGGATGTAAGCGAAAAGTCTCTTTGATCACTACCTTCGTGTAGTTCATTCCAACCAAATCATCCTCTGTTATGTCCGTTTTGTTTCTACCTATTCCTTGAACTTTATTCTACAATTTCTTTATCACCCTTGAATTCCTTAGAAGTTCAGACATCGCCCACTCTGGGATGGTAAATGTGGTATCAGATCCAGCCGCAAACATATCCTACAAAGACATCGAGTTGTTTATTAGATTAATGGTTATATAGCTAAACAATGTGAATCAACACTTTTCATCTACATACTAAAACAACTTTTGACATTCATTCATGCTTTAAGGAGATAAGAGATTGTTAAGCAACTGTTAGCGTGAGTCATGGCTTAATGTTAGGAATATAATATATTGTAATTATTCCGTAGTTAGTACTTACCTATTGTATTCTTGTAATCTTCTTTATATACCTCCACTGTGAGATGAATCAAATATCAAACAATTCATTCTCTCAATACTTCCCAAGTTCTTATTTTATTTTGACTTGGTATTAAACCAAAGATCCGGAAGGAATTTGTCTCTTTAGTTCTTTTTCTTTTTTTCCTCAATCCGAGGAATTGGTACAGAACCAAACCACTTTGTTTGGGTTTGTTTTCTGTCGTCCTCTATTGTTTATCAAGACTAATCTTCGTCTCCTTAGAGACTGACCTTGTGTCGCTTCCCTATCAATCCAAACCGGGTCCACTGCGTCAAACCAGCCACGCCGGTGTTCAGACCTCTAGACTGGTCTTCTTTGCACAGACCGCCAGCTCCTTCTGTTCTGACCGGCTTCGCCTCCCTTTTAGACCGGATTCCTTTCCCATCCATATCGGCTTCGTCTCCAGTCTAGACTGCCACCGTCTTCCGTCGTTCAGACCCAGTTGCCGGCGTCGTCCCTTGATTTCCATATCAGATTCGTCGCCTTTCTCCAGGTCGTGACTGGTCCAAGATTCCCGATCGGTTCTTCAGATAGGCCATCTTCTCCGGTCAAGTCGATCCATTCGTTCACTATTTCACTCGTTCAACTTGCCTCACTCAGTCAACTCGGCCTCAACTCAGTCAACTCGACTCACTCGGTCAACCCATACAGCAGGTTATCTAAAAAAAATAATAATAATTCGCTGCAATTGTTAGAATTTCCTATCTTTTTTCCGCTGCATACTCTGTGATTTTGCTACTGTATTGTTGTGATGGGTGGTGATAAAAGTGAAGGTCAAGGTTCTAAGGCCAATGAGGTTCAGAAAGTTGAGGTCTCTGTCAAGAGCTTAGAAGGTGGTTCTTTTGGAGGTACCAAACTCACTGGTACCAATTTCTGAACATGGAAGAAGATTATTTCCGTTTATCTCGGTGGGATACACAAGATGGGGCATGTGACAGGAACAATCAAGGCTCCTAGTGAAGATGATGTGGAGGCCTATGCTAAGTGGGAAGATGATGATGGGTTTGTAATGTCAATTTTATTTAGAGCCATGACTGATGATGTGCTACAGATGGTGGAGGAATGTGAAACTGCTGAGGCAATATGGAAGACGTTGGGAGATCTCTATACAAATGAATCTGATTTTACACAGGTTCATGAATTGATGTGCAAAGCTGCAGGAATGCAACAAAATGGGCAACCGGTGTCAGTGTTTTTTACCAAGCTGAAGAATGTATGGGCTAAAATTGACCAGAAGCATCCTTGTAAGATCAAGAATCAGGAGGATATTGCTTGGTACCAAAAAGAGAAGGAACTTGAGCGGGTTCATGCATTCTTGAGAGGACTTGATGCGAAACATAATAGTGCCAAGGGAGAGTTGCTTAGAATGCCAGACCCTCCTAGCTTGACCACAACTTTTACATATATTCGTAAGGATGAATCTCAGCAGGAAAGTTTCAAATAGGCACAAGTTGAAGTTTCCAGCCTAGCCATTCAAGCACCAGCACCTTTACTCCAGTAGCAGCCTTCAGTCCCACTTCATCAACAAGGACCTCCCCCAGGTTTTGCCCACCTCCCTCGTCCTCAGTGTTCTTATTGCAATTATATTGGGCATGTTCGAGAGACTTGTTGGAAACTGCACCCGCATCTTAAACCTAAAAAGCAAGGTTATTGTCCTAAGGTGAAAGCAGCTGTTGTTCAATTGGTTCAACAACCAGATTTCTATGGAGTGGCTGGACAAGATCATCATACGGCAGGTGGGGCTATTCCTACAGCCTCTATAGTTGGTCGTGGTAAGATTGGTATGGCTTTAAAGGTTTCTAACTTTGTTGGTTTTGATACATGGATTATTGATTCTGGTGCCTCTGACCATATGACTTATGATAAATCTTATTTTACTGAATTGTCTTCCCCACCAGTGTCCTATGTCACTAATGCCAATGGTGAGGCTTTTCCTGTGTTAGGGTCAGGGTCAGTGCGTATTACTCCCACTTTCTTCATAATGTGTATGTGCCTGACTTGTCTCATCACTTGATATCTGTTCCACAGTTGAATACTTAGTCTAAATGCTCCGTAACCTTTTATCCCATGTATATGATTTTACAGGATCTCCTCACCCGGGAGTTAATTGGTCGGGGGTATCTGAGGGGCAGGTTGTTCCATCTGGATCAGACATATGTAGGGGAGAAACCAGGAGCACAGTCCCGCGCCGCTTTGACTTCGAGTTCTGATAAGCTAAATGAAATTTGGTTGTGGCATCGCCATTTATGGCATCCATCTTTTAGTCTTATGCGAAAAACCATGCCTACTCTGTTTATTGGTGTGGATGAGTTTGCTTTACATTGTGAAACATGTGTCTTGGCCAAGAGTCATCGTGCTACTTATTCTCCTAGTGTTTCTAATAAAAGTGTTATTCCTTTTGAGTTGATTCATTCTGATGTTTGGGGACCTTCTAGAGAACCCACTGTGTCCGGTATGAGATATTTTGTGTTGTTTATTGATGATTGTACGAGATTTTCATGGGTTGCTCTTCTTAAAACCAAAGATGAAGTCTTTCTAGCTTTTCAAACTTTTCGTACTCTTGTTCAAACACAATACCATAGCACTATTAAAGTCCTTCGTTCTGATAATCGGGGAGAATATGTTAATCATGTTTTCCAAGAGTTTTTCAAAACCCATGGGATTGTTCACCAAACCACATGTCCACAAACCCCAGAACAAAATGGAGTGTCTGAAAGGAAAAACCGTCATTTACTTGATATGGCTTGTGCCCTTCTCTTTAGTGCTCATATGCTTAAGTATCTTTGGGGCAATGCTATTCATGCTTCCTCCCATCTTATCAATCGTCTTCCATCTAGTGTCCTTCAGGGAAGAATTCCATTTGAGGTTCTTGCATCTCATGTCTCCTTACCTTCATTTCATAATCTTCCAGCTCGTGTCTTTGGTTGTGTTGTTTTTGTCCATATTCCTAAAAACCAACGATCTAAGTTGGATGCCTGAGCGCTTAAGTGCGTGTTTGTGGGCTATCACTACTGCAAAGATAGCCTTTAATGACAGTTTTTTTATGGCATTTTAGCAAAAACGTCATCAAAAAACTTTTTAATGACGTTTTCAGGTTGAAACGTCATGAATAATTTGATAGTAAAAGCTTTGTGACATTTTTGAAACGCCATAAAAATTTTTTAACGACATGACGTTCCAAAAACGCCATAAAAAAAATAAAAGACGGCGTTTAACAAACGCCATAATCATAGACTAATCCATGACGTTTATAAACGTCATACTAAGAAATAATAAACGGCGTCC
>LYNE01004159.1:15458-35360 GCA_001662545.1 Rosa x damascena
CCGCTGAGGCCTTTTTGCCATATGTAACCTTGACAATATTTTTGGGCGGGGAGTCCCGACACTAAATATATGAAGTATCATTATTTGTCTCCAATATTTTGCTAAGTGTGGGACTGTTGCTAACAATATGATTGTGTTGCTTGAATGTCACTATACCGCTAGAGTTTTGACTTGCGCTTTTGTTAAGCAATGAAACATTAAAGGAATTAAAATTGTTCCAAGCGCATGATGTGGCGGACGTTGTCCACAGACTGTTGTTTGGTGTTGCCAGTTAACTTGTGTTGTGGAGAACAATGGTTTGAATAATTCCTCGTTTCATTGATAGCTGGGAGATCAGCGTTTACAAAAGAGGGATTGTACCCATTGGGTAGCTTCCTTTAGCTAAATATTGAACAAAAATTTAGCTAAGTCAAGATGCTCTTGGGTAGCGTCATGACTATTTGTAATAATACCGAAGGTGTTCGGTATTCCAAGGGTGGGTTGTTGTGACGCCATCCTTGTCCATTAAGTAGAAGGTGTCAGGGCTAACGACTTCCACTATTTTGTATGGTCCTTCCCAAGTGGGACAGAGTACCGTTGGTGGTGGAATGACTTCCTTTATGACCCAGTCCCCAAGTTGGAGGTTCCGGGCTTTTACTCTGGCGTTGTAGAAACGCGATACCTGTTGTTTGTTTTGCAAGTTGTGCAAATGGGCCTTGTGGTGTTTCTCCTCGAGGAGATCCTTGTCGAGGTTGATGCCTTCGCCGTTGGTCTCGGAGCAGTAGCCTTTGACCCTAGCGGTAGGTTGGGTGACCTCGATGGGCAGTACGGCCTCAGTTCCAAACATCATGCAAAACGGTGTTTCTCCGTTAGCGGATTTTGGGGTTGTCCTGATGGCCCACAGAACTTCCGGAAGCTTCTCCGCCCACAAACCCTTGGCGTCGTCGAGTTTCTTTTTTAGCAGCTTCTTGATTATCTTGTTTGCCGCTTCGACTTGGCTGTTGGTTTGGGGGTGAGCGATAGATGCAAAGCTCATCTTGGTGTCCAGGTTAGCGATGAAAGATATGAGCTCCTTGTTGTTGAACTGTGTTTCGTTGTATGTGATGATGGTATGGGGGATGCCGTAGCAGCAGTAGATGTTCTTCTAGAGGAAGTGAATGACCTTGGCAGTGGTTATTATTGTTAGCGGTTCCGCTTCGATCCACTTGCTGTTGTAATCGATGGCAACAATGATATATTTGAATTGCCCTGTAGCGGTTGGCAATTTGCCAAGTATGTTGAGGTCCCAGGTGGAGTGAATCCATGGGCAGATGATTATCGAGAGAGGCTCTGCCGGGGCATGAGGGAGGTCAGCATATTGTTGACACTTGTGGCAGGACTTGGAGACTTCTCTAGCGTCGTAGCCGAGCGTGGGCCAAAAATACCCTTGCCACATGGTGCGATTCGCTAGAGACCTGGCACTTGAGTGATTTCCATACTCCCCAGCGTGTATCATTGCTAGAACGACTTTTCCCTCTTCTCCTTGGCTGTACAGCTTGCCAATTTGTATGTTATAGCGGGTTGCTCTCTGCTTGAGTGGCAGTGCTTCGACCTTGTCTGTTGGCAGCGTTCCATTGAGCTTGTACTCGATGATTTTATCCATCCAGCTGGGTTTGACTTCAATGTTGAAAATCTCCGCTAGGGTTTTGGTGATGCTTGGCTTGTCAAGGCATTCCACCCTTGTGTCCACCGTACTTTGGTGTGGTTGAGCGGTTGCCAACCTTGCCAGAGAGTCTGCCTTGGCGTTCTTTTCTTTGGGGATCTATGTGATGGTGTGGAATTTGAATTTCCTGATAAACGTATTCAAGTATCCCAAGTATGCCGCTAACTATTTGTCTTTGGCCTGGAAGGTGTCATTGACTTGGTTGACGACTAGCTGGGAGTTGCTGAATATGTTGAAGCTGTCAGCCCCGGAGTCGATGGCGAGGAGGAAGCCTGCAATGAGTGCTTCATATTTCGCCATGTTATTTGAGGTTATGAAATTGAATTTTAATGCGTATTCCATGTTCAGTCCCCCTGGTCCTGTCAAGATAACTTCGGCGTAGCAGGCCTTGGTGCAGGCGGAGCGGTCGATATGGAGGTTCTAGTCTGACTGCTATTTGAGTGTTGGTTCCTCAGCGGTTGTCAAGACCGTGTCGCACTCCGCTGGCCCTGGGATGGGGTCATCTTGTCACTCCGTGAGTTCAGCAATGAAGTCGGCCACCGCTTGGCCTTTCATAACTGTTTGTGGCTTGTTTTAATGTCGAATTCGCTGAGCTCAATGGCCCACTTGCTGAGTCGCTCAGAATGTTCAGGGTTCTGCATTACCTGCCTTAGCGGTTGGTTTGTCAGGACATGGATTGTATGGGCTTGGAAGTATTGGCGGAGACATCTAGCGGCTACAATTAGTGCCAGAGCGAGTTGCTTCAGGGGGGTATATCTTGTTTCAGCCCCGTTCATGCCTCTGCCGGCGTAGAATACTGGGAGCTCGTCCTGTTCTTCTTGCTGTACAATGGCGCAGCTTACCACTGATGGGGATACGACTAGGTAGATGTAGAGTATCTCACTCTGTACAGGAATGGAGAGAAGTGAGACTGCTGCTAGGTATTCCTTCAAGCTCTGGAATGCCGACTCATAGTCTGGGGTCCAGTTAATTACTTTCTTGGGGTCCTCTTCAGAACCTTGAAAAATGGGAGACATCTGTCAGTGAGCCGGGATATGAACCGAGAAAAGGCGGTTAGCTTGCCCTGGAGGCTCTGAACATGCACTTTCCACACCAGAGACTTCATGTTGAGGATGGCTTGCACTTTGTCGGGGTTGGCTTCTATGCCTCGTTCGCTGACGATGTAACCCAGAAATTTGCTAGCGGTGACGCCAAAAAAATATTTTTCTGGGTTAAGGCGCATACCGTAGGCCAATAGAATGGCGAATATGATGCAGAGGTTTGCCACGTGTCCGCTGGCTTTGATGCTCTTGACTAGCATGTCATCCACGTAGACCTCTATTATCTTGCCGAGGTGTTCAACAAACATGGCGTTCATCAACTGCTGGTATGTTGCGCCGGCTTTCTTCAACTCGAAAGGCATGACATTGTAACAGTACAGGCCCTTGTCGGTTGTGAAAGTGGTGCATTCCTTGTCGCTGGGGTGCATCTTGATTTGATTATATCCGGAGAAGGCGTCCATCATGCTGAGTAGCTCATGCCCCACCGTTGCATCAACCAGCTGATTAATGTGGGGTAGCGGGAAACTATCCTTGGGGCATGCTTTGTTGAGACCCTTGAAGTCTACACACATCTGCCACATTCCGCTAGGTTTCTTAACCATGACCAAGTTGGAAATCCACTGGCGATAATTGACTTAGAGGATGAACCCGATGCCCTGGAGCTTGGCAACCTCTTCCCCTATTGCATGATATCTTTCTTCGTCAGAGACCCTTCGCCTCTGCTTGACCAGATAGAAAGACGGTTTGATGCTCAATTTGTGCGTGATGATCTCAGGTGAGATGCCTAGCATATCAGCGTAAGACCATGAAAAGATGGTGGCGTTATCTCGCATAAATTGAGTGAGTTCCGTGGCTATCTCCGGGGCTAGCTGAGTGCTGATGCGGACCGTCCGCTCAGGGTGCTCCTCGGATATGTTAATAACCTGCAAGGATATTTTTGGGTTGACAGGTTCCTTTTTTACATATTTCTCCTCCTTGTCCCTAGGATCCTCAATTGCATATGTCAACGGCGCATGGTTTCCCACCGTTAGGATCTCATGGCGACATGTTGATCGTGCCACAGTAGTTGAGTAGCATTCTCGTGCTAGCTATTGGGCTTCCCTTCACACAGCAAGTCTCGTTGGGTGTAGGGAACTTCATGAGAAGCATATACCCAGCTATGATGCACTTTAATTTGTTGAGCGGTCGACCGATGATGGCATTATATGAGCTGAAACAATTGACAACGATGAACTCCGTATGTATCTCCGCTGTGCATGGGCTAGCGTCGATGACCAAGGGCATGTAGTCAGAACTTAGTGGTTGTGTGACTTCACCGGAGAAGCTGAACAAGGGCTCGTGATCTTGGAGTAACTTTCCATTCCGCTGAGTTGGTTGTAACAACCATTGAAAATGACATTGACAGCGGATCCGCTGTCAATGAGGACCCTTCCCATGGACCATTTATCGAGCATGGAGTCGATCAAGAATGGATCGTCGTGGGGGAGATGTACTCTGCACTCTTCTTCCTCAGAGAAGGTAAGGGGCTCCCACCCATACTTTGGTAGTTTAGCGGATGTTGCAAATTTCTTTGGGGTGGTTAGCACGTGCATAGCGCTTTCTTGCCCTATGAGACATGTTGGTGATCGGGGCACCGCCGTCGATGGTGTTGATGTTGCGCATGGACTCGATGTTGGCAACCACTGGAGGCAGCTGACGCACTTGGAACTGGTCCAACTTGCAGTCACGATACAAAGTCACAATTGCCGTTTTGAGGTTCCGGGCCTTGACCCTGGCGTTATAGAAACGCGATACCCGCTGCTTGTTTTGCAGATTGTGCAAATGGGCCTTGTGTCGTTTTTCTTCTAGGGGGTCTCTGTCGAGGTTAACGCCCTCGCTGTTGGTCCTGGGGCAGTAGCCTTGGACTCTGGCGATAGGTTAAGTTACCTCAATAGATAGGACGGCTTCGGTTTCGAACATCATGCAGAATGGTGTTTCACTAGTGGTGGAAGTTGGGGTAGTTCTGATGGCCCATAGAACTTCCGGCAGTTTCTCCGCCCATAAACCTTTGGCGTTATCGAGTTTTTTTTTAGCAGTTTCTTGATTATCTTATTTGCTGCTTCGACTTGGCCGTTGGTTTGGGGGTGAGTGACAGATGCGAAACTCATCTTGGTACCCAAGTTAGCGATCAAAGATATGAGTTCCTTGTTGTTGAATGTGTGCCGTTATCCGTGATGATGGTGTGGGGGACACCATAGCGGCAGTAGATGTTCTTCCAGAGGAAGTGAGTTACCTTGGCGGTGGTTATTGCCGTTAGTGGTTCTGCCTCGATCCACTTGCTATTGTAGTCAATGGTGATAATGATATATTTGAACTAGCCTTTGGCGGTTTGGAATTTTCCCATCAAGTCAAGACCCCACGTCAAGTGAATCCATGGGCCAATGATGATCGACAGTGGTTCCGCTGGGGCATGTGGGAGATCAGCATATTGTTGACATTTGTGGCAAGATTTTGATATCCTCCTGGCGTCGTTGCTGAGTGTGGGCCAAAAGTAGCCTTGTCGCATTGTGCGGTTGGCCAAGGACCTAGCGTCCGAGTGGTTGCCGCATTCTCCGCCGTATATCCTTGTCAGCACGACCTTTCCCTCCTCTGGGGTAAGACACCAGAGGTTGGGGTGGGTGAACCCCTGGCGGTAAAGCTTGCCATTTTGGATGTTGTAGCGGGTTGCTCTCCGCTTGAGCTGTTGGGCTTCGACCTTGTCTTCTGGCAATGTTCCATTACACTTGTACTCGATGATCTCTTTTATCCAACCGGGATTGACCTCAATGTTGAAGATTTCCGCTAGGGTTTTTGTGATGCTAAGCCTGTCAAGATATTCCACCCTTGTGTCCGCTGGACTCTGGTGTGGCTGAGCCGTTGCTAGTCTTGGCAGTGAATCAGTCTTGGCATTCTTTTCCCCGGGGATCTGTGTGATGGTGTGAAATTTGAATTTTTTGAGGAGCGTCTTGACGTATCCGAAGTATGCCGTCAACTGTTGGTCCTTGGCCTGGAAACTGTCGTTGACCTGGTTAACGACAAGCTGAGAGTCGCTGAATATATTGACACTGTCAGCTCCTGAGTCTATGGCGAGGAGTAAGCCGGCAATGAGTGCTTCATACTCCGCCATGTTGTTTGAGGCTTTGAAATTGAACTTCAACGCGTATTCCACTTCTAGTCCCCTTGGTCCTGTCAGGATAACTCCGGCATCACTGGCCTTGGCGCAGGCGGAACCGTCCACGTGTAGGTTCCAGTCTGATTGCTAGGGGGCTGGCTCCTCGGCGGTTATCATTGTTGTGCTGGGCTATGCTTCTATGCTGGGATCATCCTGCCACTCAGTGAGCGCTACAATGAAGTCCGCCACTGCTTGGCCCTTCATGGCGGCTCTTGGTTTGTAGTCAATGTCGAACTCGCTGAGCTCGATGGCCCATTTGCTGAGGCGCCCCGAGTGCTTAGGGTTCTGCATTACTTGCCTCAGTTGCTGATTCGTTAAGACATGAATTGTGTGAGCCTGAAAATATTGGCGGAGGAGCCTAGTGGCGATGATGAGTGCAAGAGCGAGCTGTTCCAGGGGTGGATATCTTGTTTCGGCCCCGTTCATGCCTCTGCCGGCGTAGAATACATGGAGCTCATCCTGGCCTTCCCGCCTGACAATGGCGCAACTTACCACTGTCTGTGATACCGCTAGGTATATGAATAATGTCTCCCCCTGTACAGGAATGGAGAGGAGTGGTACTACTGCCAAGTACTCCTTTAAGCTCCGGGTTCCAGTCGATGACCTTCTTGTGGATTGTCTTCAGGACTTTGAAAAATGGGAGACATCTGTCAGTGAGTCTGGAGATAAACGGAGAGAGAGAGAGAGAGAGAGAGGTTAGTTTGCCCTGGAGACTCTGGACGTGCTTCTTCCATTCTGGAGCCTTCATGTTGAGGATGGCTTGTACCTTGTCAGGGTTGGCCTCTATGCCCTGCTCACTAACCATGTAACCTAAGCATTTTTCTGGGTTGAGGCGCATACCGTAGGCCAAGAGAATGGCGAATATAATTCTGAGGTTTGTTACGTGTCTGCTGGCCTTTATGCTTTTTGCCACATATCGTCCACGTAGACCTCGATGATTTTGCCCAGATGCTCCGCAAACATAGCGTTCATCAACCGCTGGTAAGTTGCCCCGGCGTTTCAAACCGAATGGCATGACATTGTAGCAGTATAGGCCCTTGTAAGTGGTGAAGGAGGTGTGCTCTTGGTCACCAGGGTGCATCTTGATCTGATTGTAGCCGGAGAAGGCATCCATCATGCTGAGTAGAGGTGGCAAATGGGCCGCTGAGCACGAGCATGGCACGGGCCCGACACGTTTAAAAGAGGCCTGGCAAGGCCCAAGCCCGTTAGTGGCCCGGCACGACCCGAGCACGTTAGAATAACGGGCCGGGTTGGGCCTAGGAATATTGGCCCATTGGCCCGGCCCGGCACGGCCCGAGCACGACATATTGTGGGCCGGCCCGTTACAAACACAAAATTTCATTTTGTTTTTAAAAATATTTAAAAACCACAATGATGAGATTTGAATATTAAACCTCTTTATTTAAAATCTCATGACAATTCCACTAATGCTATTTCTTTATATTGTCAAAATAGTGAAATAAAACATTATATCCTTGTTTTGACATAAAGTATTTTTTCTAATCTCATAATTATACAACTATAGAATGAAGAAAAGAATAATATGATACTAAATCTTTATCATTGTATTTATAAAGATTAATCTCACAATAATATACTACAAGCAATATATTTTGAGTTATTTTTTTCTTTCTATCTTTCTTGTAGTGGAATATAGAAAAAATATTAGAAAACTAATCTTAAAAAGCTAAGATTAAGAAAAATATTGTAGAACTTAATTTATTTTAATTTTCTAAATAGTTAAATAAAATTAATTTTTATTTATTCAAATTAAGATTTTAAAATCGTACTTTGTAGTGGGTAGGCACGAGCACGGCCCGTTTATTGACCCGGCACGAGCACGGCCCGGTACGATATGGGCTTGGGCCATGGGCCGGACCGAGCTTAATATTTAAGTAAATGGGTCGGCACGAGCCCGGTACGATAATAAATGGGCCGGCCCAAGCACAGCACGAAGCACGATTAGGCCCGCTTAAAATGGGCCGGGTCGGCCCGTTTGCCACCTCTAATGCTGAGTAACTCGTGGCCAGCGGTTGCATTGACCAGTTGGTCTATGCGAGATAGTGGGAAATTGTCCTTGGGGCATGCCTTGTTGAGGCCCTTGAAGTCGACACACATTCGCCACTTTCCGCTGGGTTTTTTGACCATGACCAGGTTGGAAATCCACTGCAGGTAATTTACCTGGCGGATGAATCCAATGCTCTGGAGCTTGGCAACCTCCTCTCCTATAGCACTATATCTTTCTTCATCAAAGGCCCTCCGCCGATGCTTGGTAGGGTAGGCGGATGGTTTGATACTTAATTTATGAGTGATGATCTTAGGGGAGATGCCTGGCATGTCAGTGTAGGACCATGCAAAGACGGCGGCGTTGTCACGTAGAAACTGGGTGAGTTCAGCCGCTACCTCTGGGTCGAGCTGAGCACCGATGCGGACTGTTCGCTCCGGGTGCTCATCAGAGATGCTGATAACCCTTAAGGATGTTTCCGGGTTGACAGGTTCCTTTTTGACATACTTCTTCTCTTCGTCTCTGGGGTCCTCGAAGATACCTGGCGCCGCTACATGATTTCCCAATGTTAAGATTTCATGGCGGTGTGCTGATCGTGTTACGGTTGTGGAATATCATTCTCGTGCCAATTGTTGGCTTCCCCTCACACAGCTTGTTCCTTTGGGAGTGGGGAACTTCATGAGGAGCATGTACCCGGCGATGATGCACTTGAGTTTGTTAAGTACCGGTCGACCGATGATGGCATTGTATGAGCTGAAACAGTCCACAATAATGAATTCCGTCTGAATCTCCGCCGTTCGTGGACTGGCGCCTATAACCAGTCACATATAGTCGGAGCCCAATGGCTGTGTGACGTCACCGGAGAAGCTAAGCAATGGCTCATGATCCTGCAGTAGTTTTCTATTCCGCTGGAGTTTGTCATAGCACTTGTTGAAGATGATATTTACAGCGGACCCCGCTATCGACAAGGATCCTTCCCACTGACCATCTATCGAGTATGGCGTCGATGAAGAATGGATCGTCGTGGGGTAGATGTACTCCGTGCTCATCCTCCTTTGAGAAGGTAATGGGCTCCCAACCAAATTTGGGGAGCTTAGCGGACCTCTCATAGCGGATATTACACACTTCTTTGGGGTGGTTGGCACGTGCGTAACGCTTATTTTCCCTGTGAGATATATTGGTGATTGGAGCACCACCGTCGATGGTGTTGATGCGGCCCAAGGGCTCAATGTTAGCGATCACAGGTGGTGGCTGGTGTACCCTGAATTGCTCCATTTTATCGTCTCGGTATAAGGTTTCAATGGCTGTTTTGAGGGCATTAAAATTGTTGGTGTTGTGCTCGCTGTCCTCGTGATATTTGCACCACTTGCCGGTATTTCTGGGCTTTCCCACCCGTGGGTATTTTCTTGGGGGTGGTGGGGGGATTTGGTCTCTGCACTGGTCATATATTTCCTCGTATGAGGCCTTGAGGACAGTGAACACTACGTACCGCTGGGATGACTCCGTTGGTTTATTACGGTTATCTCCCTGGAATGAGCGGTTACCCTTGGTGTAATGTTGATCCTTTTGCCGCTTGTTATGGTGGCTGCTCTGTTGCCACTCCCTCTTCTTATCAGTTGGCGGAGCAGCGGAGGTTTTGTTGGCAGTTTCCTGATGCCTGGAGGAGGGTTGGGTGGATTTTACAGGCGTTGGTAGTGATGGGGGGGTTTCTCCATATGTGATGAATTTTTCCTGTGCATGGATGACAGCCTCGCTCATGACATGGTCGTAAGCTGCGTTGGGATGATTGTAATTGAGGTGATAGAGAAATGGCCCATTGAGGAGTCCTTGCTTGAAAGCTGCCAGCGCCATTGTCTTGTCGAGATCGCGGCACTAGGATGTTGCCGCTCGCCATCTGGTGACAAACGCCTTGAATGTTTCCTCCGCCTCCTGCTTGAGGTTGAAAAGCCGAGTTGTATTGTGGTGGTCGGCAGCCAATAGGATGAACCGCGAAAGGAAAGCATTTGATAGGGCATGAAATGAGTCAATGGATCCCGACGGGCACTCAAAAAACCAACTCATCGCCTCATTATCAAGCATTTCACTGAACAAGTGACAGAGGGTGGCGTCATCGAACCCCTTGTTATTGGTGACTTTTTTGAAGGTGTCCATATGGACAAAGGGGTCAGTCATGCCACCGTAATGTGACATCTTTGGTGTTTTTGCATGTGCGGGCGGATGGCATGCAGGATTCTGGCGGTGAGTGGTCCTGGTCTGGATGCAAAGAGTGGATTTGGTATTGGCGCTGGGGCGCCTGCCTCGGCCCGGATTAGCCTTTGTTCTAATTGCTGCATCCGCTCCAGTGTTATGGCTGTTATGTCTCCATCGGGTCCTTTCTGGATGCACCGCTGAACCAACTCTCGCCTAGGGACAGGCATATTACCCTCAGTTCTGGCCCTGATTGTTGAGCGGCTGGTATGCGGCTGTGACTCCGCCTCTTGCTCCAACATTAGTAGGGGTTCAAGAGGTGGTCTTATTTCCCGTAGCTCTGGTAGGTTCAACGGTACTTGCATCTGTATGATTGGTCCGTGTACCAATCCGCCGGTGATGGGCTGGCTGCTCCTGGTGCTCCGCAACTGCTCACTTTGTGCTGGGTTAGTGTTCTCTTCCAGCGCCTTCTTTAGTTCGTCAAATTTTGACATCAGCGTGGGTACTTGCTTTTAGGCCTCGGCCTTTTGTCTGCGCTCCTGCTTGCGCTCTCTATTCGCCTTGTGAAGGTCCGCCAGTGACAGCTCATACATAGTGGCGAGGTCCTGCACCGACGGGCGGCTGCCCCTCAGCTGAGCGTCCACTGTAGTTTGAGTTGGCGGAGTCTGGTAACTGGCCTGGGGTTCCCCGCTAGGGTTGACCGGTGTGCTGAATAGTGCACAGTTAACGTTGACCGTTGGGTTGGTAGGGTGGGGATTGGTGGGTTGATCCACCTGCTCTTCAGCGTTTCCCCCGCTACCATTAGTCATGGTGGATGTGGTGGGGTGGCCTTCTGTTCAAGGATTCCCACAGATGGCGCAAATGTTAATGTTTAAAGTTCAGCGGTAGCTAAATCTTTACTAACGCTGGTCCGATGGACGGACTGCTATCAACGATACTCAAAGTTCCCACTACCTGTCAAGTAAAATACAAAGGGGGCGTCAGAGGGAGACCGCGCTGGGCGGTCTTCTCTTCTTCGATGCCTAAGTTAGTCAATGTATTTATGTTGACAAAGTAACAGTAGGTAAGTATTAATTGCGTAATCAATGAGGAGAGAGGAGAGAACCTTTATATGTCGGGAGGGAACTGATCTTCTCCATGTTTTCAATGTGGGACTGACGTGCTTCAGTCCCCAGCTTCTGAAGCTACTGATGCCGACTTGGCGTAGCGCGTGGCGGCGCGTCAGCAGCAATCTAGAGGCGAGGTAGGGCTCAAGCGATAGCCTGTTTGGCTGTGTTTCCGTGGGTCACTCCTTTGGCGGGAGTTGGTACCTCTAGTGGTAGCATGAGCGTGGCTCATTGTAGCTAATTATGCTTGTGAATGCTTATGTAAGTACAGTGAGGTATCTCCATATGTGATGAACTCCGCCTGCGCGTAAATAACGGCCTCGCTCATGATGTGGTCATATGCGGCGTTTGGATGATTGTTATTGAGATGATAGAGAAATGGTCCCTTTTAGGAGCCCTTGCTTAAAGGCTACCAGTGCCATTGTTTTATCATGATCGCGGCACTGAGATGTCATTGCTCCCCACCTGGTGACAAATGCCTTTAGTGTTTCCTCTGTGCCCTGTTTGACGCTGAACAACTGGCTTGTGTTGTGATGTCCGGCGGCCAACAGGATGAACCGCGACAGCAAAGAGTTTGACAGTGCGTGGAACGAGTCAATGGAACCTGGTGGGCACTCAAAGAACTAACTCATGGCCTCACTGTCTAATGTTTCGCTGAACAAATGCCAAAGGGTGGCGTCATCGAATCCCTTGTTATTAGTGACTTTTTTTAAGGTGTCCATATGGACGAAGGGGTCAGTCATGCCGCTATATTATGGCATCTTTGGCATCTTTGCATGTGCTAGTCGGATGGCTTGCAAGATCCTGGCAGTGAATGGCCCTGGCCTGGACGCAAAGAGTGGACTTGGAATTGGCGCTGGGGCGCCTGCCTCTGCCCGGATTAACCTTTGTTCTAATTGCTGTATTCTTTCTAGGATTAGGGAGGTTGCGTCGCCAGTGGACCCCGCTTGGAAGTTCTGCTGCACCAGCTCCCGCCTGGGGGCAGGGGGATTACCTTCACTTCTAGCCCTGGCTGCGGAGCGGTTGGGATTCCGCTTCTTGTTCTAACATTAGTTGGGGCGGGGGAGGTGGGCCCATTCCCAATAGCTCTGATGGGTTCAGCGGTACCTGCATCTGTATGATTGGTGCGGGTATCAACCTTCCGGTATTGGGTCGACTACGCTTAGTACTCTGTGATTGCTCGCTCTGTGCTGGGTTAATGTTTACTTCCAGCGCCTTCTTCAATTCGTCGAACCTTGACATCAGCGTGGCCACTTGCTTTTGGGCCCCGGCCTTTTCCCTGCTCTCCTGCTCGAGCTCCCTGTTTGCCTTGTGGACGTCCGCCAATACTAGCTCATACATAGTGGCAAGGTCCGGGCCTGGTGGGCGACTGTTGCCTGGTTAAGCCTTCGCTATAGTTTGAGTTAGCGGTATCTGGGGAGTGTCTTGTGGCTCCACGCCAGTTGATCGGAGTGTTGAATAGTGCGCGGTTAACGCTGACCGCTGGGTTAACGTTAGTCGCTGGGTTGGTGGGTTGGGGATTGGTCCGCTTGCTCTTCAGCGTTTCCCCCTCTACCGTTAGTCATGGTGATTGTTAGGTGGGATGGCCTTTTACTCAAGGATTCCCACAGACGGCGCCAATGTTAATGTTTAAGATTCAACGGTGGCTAAATCTCGGTTAACGCTAGTTTGAGGGGCGAACCGCTACTTGTGATATTGTTGCTAGCGTTCCCGCTGCCTGTCAAATGAAATACAAAGGGCATCAGAGGGAGACCGTGGTTGGCGGTCTTCTCTTCTCCAATGCCTAAGTTAGTCAATGTATTTATGTTGACAGAATAACAATAGGTAAGTAGTAAATGCGTAATTAATGAAGAGAGAGGAGTGGACCTTTTATAGGTGGGGAAGAGACTTATCTCTTCCTTGTTCTCGATGTAGGACTGATATGGTTCAGTTCCCAGTTTCTGATAGGCCTAGGCTCGGGTTGGGCCTGGCCCAACATTTGGTGAGACCGAGACCGAACCTGAAACAATTGGGCCGGGTCGGTTTGGGCTTTTTCAAAATGGAAACCGACAGAAACCAACCTCAAACGGGCCGATTCGGTATTCGGGCCTTTCGGGCCCAAATCCAGTTTCCCAGCTTTATGCAAAATACACACAAAATTGGGTGAGAGGCGAGGTTTGAACCCCGACCTCCTATACGAAAGCCTCGCTCCCAACCACTGGAGCACGAGACGCTCTCAGTATAACTTGTACAAACTTTATATTTATTTCATCCTAGCCGGGAGAAATGAAACAAAACAAAACTTAAAACTCCAGAACCCTTTCTCACTTTCTGCCTTCTCTCTTTTCTAGCCGTCTTCTTCTTCTTCTTCTTCTTCTTCTTCTTCTTCTTCTTCTTCTTCTTCTTCTTCTTCTTCTTCTTCTTCTTCTTCTTCTTCTTCTTCTTCTTCTTCTTCTTCTTTTTTTGCCCTTTTTTCTTCCTCCCCAATCCCCATTAATCCATTATACAGTTCTCTCTTTCTCGCTGAGTGATGGTGTGTGCTACGTCCTTTTGATTGATTTTGGTGACTGGGGTGAGTCGGTGAGATAGGTGGGTTGTTTTGACCCATAGTGCTTCTGTCAATTCTGATTTGATGGGGAGGATCACAGGGTTAGGCAAGTGAGGTTTGGGAAATGGAGCGGTATGTTGTTCCAAGGATGGTGCTGCGGGCTATTGTTGCAGGGACTGGAACTTGTTCTCCGATGTGAATCGGTTGAAGTGTTGGCTATGGTTTGGTGATTGGTAAGTTGCATATTTGAGTATGGAGAAGGAGGAGGAGGAGCTGGCTTGGGAGGAGAGTTTCGAGAGGCTGAGATGGAGGGGAAATCGGTTCTGATCGGTCTTTCGGTCTCGGAAAATATCAAGCTTGACACCGACCCGATAAACAGTCATTCGGGTCGGGCTTTACACCGAACCGAAATATTTCTTCTTAAAACCGACCGGATTCGGGCTTTTTGGGTCAGTCCGGGTCGAGTTCTCGGTCCTTCGGGTCCTAACGCCCAGCCCTAGTTTCTGATGCTTCAGCTAGGCGATCTTGGCGCGGCGCGTCAACGGTGTTCTGAGGGTGAGCCGGGGCTCAGGTGATAGCCTGCTTGGCTGTGTTTCCGTAGGTCACACTGTCGGTGGTTGTTGGTACCGCTGGTGGTAACATGAGTGTGGCTCATTATAGCTTATTATGCTTAGAAAATGCTCATGTATGTACACAACCTGATTTTGGTGATCATGTAGTTCTTTCTGCTGTATGTTGCGAATCTTATATCCGATGTATTTTTATCTATCTATTTCTTCTTAGGTGTTTTATGGCTTTATTTGTTTCTTTCTCACATTAATCTTATGTGTAGGATAGAGGTGGCTGCACAGTCGAGGACTTTTGTAACCATATCCATAGGAGTCTGCTGAAGGAGGTAAAATATGTGCTAGCAGTGTGGGATACAAGTGCAAGGCATTACCCTCAGCATTGTGGTGTCAGTCACCTTCTTAATGACGAAGACATGGTTTAGATTGTAAAGAAAAAGGTATTTATTCCCCTGTTTAACCGCACAATTGAAGTAAAACTTGCAATACAAGTTTGTTTCCTTTTCTTTCTTTCGGTTAAACGTCCCGTTGGTCTTCTAATAAAAGGAAATTACCTTGTGGGTCTAAATTTGTTTCAATTCTCGATGCTTGTAAATTTTGGACTTTTTTTTTTTTGGGGGGGGAGGGGGGGGGGTGCGGGTTGTGTGGTTTTCCCTCGCAACAGAATGGTTCATTCCCCCATTTCATGAAGGTCTAACATTTGGAATTTGTATTCTCCAGGAGAAAGAAGGGGAAGGGAAGGGTTGGTTTAAGTTACATTCGACAGCCCCTGCTCGTATAGCTGACAGAGAGAAGAAGGCTCCCCTGAAACAATAATATCACTGACTGTAATACCGTGCAAACTCGAGTTTCTTACATGAAGATGCACAGAAGATGCCTATGAGATTGATCCAGAGTCAAGATGCCTATGAAGTGTATCATATCATTTGCTGAATTGACAAATCGGTCTAAAATTAAGAGTTGGCCTTAAAACCTAGTGTTCGTCAAAATGCATAGGCTTTTGGATCATGCGTTGTATGTTTGCCGATTAATTAAGTACTAGAATTTTGAAAATAATCTGCATCATATCTCTGTTGCTAGAGATATATATTTTTGATCCGCTCTTAGATATATATTCTTTAAAATCCGTCTTCATTAATCTAGTTCCTTTTGAGACCATTTTGAGTCTGACGATTTGAAATTGATAGACGAGGCGTGTTGCATTGACATTTGGAAGCATTAGAGGGAGCATTAAAATGATCTTTATGCCGTTTTAATGATCGGGTATTTTAACCATAATTCTAGTACATCGCTCTGTTATTGCATAATTATGTTGTATTGGACAGATTTTTTTATTTATATTTTAAGAGAAATGAGAATACTTTTTCATTGTTCATTGAATAATGTGTTATAAGAAGCCAATCACGGATGGGAAATAAGCCACAAAATTGTAACCTTACTCTTCAAGTCCTATAGCCCAAGTACACAGAGCAATTGAGTAGGGTGAGCTGAGACACAGCCATACCCAAAAAAAAACACCTATCTCACACCTAGTTAAACTGTGCTAAAACAAGGGTCCCGTTCCCCTGGTCAGCTGCTGACCAGGGGAACATCTCTGGCTAAAACAAAAGTAGCCAAACCAGCGACAACCAAAGTAACTCTGCCTCCGACCTATCAGCACCGGAGGAAATGAACCATCTGGTAAACATAAAATAATAAAGTAAAAACAGTACAGGCCTAAGAGTAAACCCAAGCCCAAAACACATAATCATACCAAACATCGGTAGGGACGTTGTGTTCACATACTCAATGAATTTTATGTTCAATGTTACTCAATTGTCATTGGATTTAAATTACTTGGTGAAATTTATTTCTTTTGCACACTATTTTCTATAGTTGGATTCAAAGTCAATGATAGTTGAGCGCCACCAAGTAAGTAATTTATTGAGCAAGTGAACATGACTCTACACTATATATATATATATATATATATATATATATATTCAGGATACAATTTGTTTGTTGCAGAGCAAGGTAGTACTTTAATACACAAGTGTCGATCTCAAGTAGCATCCAAGTTCGGATTAATTAAAACTTTTATATTATCCCAATTATAATTGTTAATTTTGTAACGTCAATGGATAATCTTGGCTGCTTTCTTTACGTGTTGATAAGCCTGTTCATCAACAACCCAGTTAGCTAATTCCTTCCTTCAGCAGTAGTACAGAACACAATCATTAGCCGGTGGCCTTATTTGTGTTTGGGAACTCCGTAATTGAGGCAGGCAATAATCAGTACCTTCCTACCTGATCAAGTTTGTTAATTAGACTTTGATTCTAGATTCTTTGATAAACAACCTTACTAGTATATGCGTTGTTGAAGCGGCTGGAAATTACGGGTAAGCATGGCAAAGACACTACAACACAGACTGTAATTTCCAACCACGAAAAATGGTCGGAAATAGAGCATTTTGCATCGGAAATACCTTTTTCCGACCACAAGTCTTCTTCGGAAAGTCGTTGGAAATGCTTTGGTCGGAAATAATTTTCTTCCGACCAACCGTCGGAAATTCTTGACCATTTCCGACGAAAATGGCCGTCGGATTTTGGTCTCGTTTTAGTTGGAATTAATGTTTGTTTCGTCTGAAAAAATCTAACAGAATTAAAGTTTTCCGTCAGAAATAAATGTATTTCCGACCACACTTTTTGTCATAATATTTGTTTCCAACGACGTAGTTTCGACCACTTGAGGGGTCCAAAGTTGAGCACATTTGAGGCAGGATCAAATAAACAACCGAAAATGAACGTATATGCTATTAAAATTTAGGTTGAAAATCCAGAGGCCACCAAGCATATATGCATTTTATAAAAAACACCCATTTATATTTCATCTAGAAGTCACTGCTATCTTGAGTCTTTAGGCTTTTGTTCACGTCTCTATAAACTTGTAAATGTCTCGCAAAAAATGATCAAGTGGAAGGCTCTTTTTGCATATTTCCAAACAAAATCTATGTCGGCATTTCCTAGTGGAGAATTTTGGTAGCTAGTCATCCACAATTACGAGTCAGCTAGCTAGCTACATGCAGCCATGCATGAGCAACTCACCACTCCCTCCACCGTGCCGACATAATTTTCGTACCAGGGCCAGGGGCTTTCGACTCATCTACTCTGCCATGCGTTGTTGAGTGTGTGTGTTTTTTTGTTTTGTTTTGGTTTTGATACTATTCAATTGAATGGGTGTTGAGAAAAAGAAATATTGGTGATAGATGATTATAACCCACTTCCGGTGGTTGCAAAGAATTCTTCCTCATACTTGGTCTCAGAAACCTGATTTTTCATATAAAAATAAATAAATAAATAAATAAAAGTTTGAGAAAAAGTTTTCATACGCAGAGCCGTCTCTTGACCAAGGCAACCAAGGCAGTGGCCTTGAGCCTCAATTTGAGGAAGGCCTCCATCTCAAAAAAGAAAAAAAGAAATATATATATATATATATATATATATGTTAAAAAAAAAAAATAGTAAAAGAAAAAAGATGCAGAACTGCAGTTTGTAGAAGACGACGATGACGCCAATGAAATCAAACCTGACTCCATGAGGCCTCAAAATTTCTTCTTTTTTTTTTGTATTTGTAAGTTATATAAACACCCCAAGCTTTCCTCTTTCTCCATCACTTTGGGATTAGAAAAGAAGATAACCAAAAATTTTGCTCTCACTTTCACTAATTTGGGCAAAAATGAAATATTGGCTGCTGAAACATAAATTTTTGATTCCCCTCTGATTCTTTCAAAGACAAATGGTAACATTTCTTCCTTTTATGTCTATTTAAACCATTGACATACTCTCATAAACGCATAGAAGCAATGTTTCTCTTCCTCTTACTCAATTCTGAATTTCACTCTCTGTTCTAATTTCGTAATCATAATTCAAATAGTTGATATAATTTTAACAAACCGTTAAAGCCTGAAGTCTAAAATTTTGTGGTTAGAAAATCAGGTTCTAATGTTCTTTATCAGCATTGTTACTTTTTATTTTGTTTATATAATCTACTATGTTTTAGTTTGAACTTTGCTTTACTGACATTTTTTTTTTCAATGGACAAAATTATTAGGAAGGACTCTCTAAATTTTGCCTTTATCACGGGACGGCCCGTTCATACGATACATGTAATTGTACGTATTGATTTAGTTTCATATCCCAAACCGTGCCGACATAATTTTCGTACCAGTCTTCATGTTGCATGTCACAAGGAGAGGCTGGAAAGCCACAAAAACTGGCTCTAGCTAAGCTACTATTTATATATATGGCCCAATACTTCTTTACGTACGTTTAGTTGAATCAAGGTTTTAAATTTCTCTGAAATTGCCGAAATTTCCGCCAAAATTTTCGTAATTTTGAAGTACCGAAACGAAATTCATATGCTATATCATTTCCGTCAGAAGTTTCCGAAATTTTCAGAAATTTTCCTTACATTTCCACGAAATTCTTAATTTCTGAAATATCTACACACACAATATATATTTAAAAATTCACACCGAAATTTTGTCCAAAATTTCTCTAAAATTTATGCTAAATTTTTATGTCACCTACAATGAATTTTTACTTCATACTTCTATAGAGAAAATATGAAATTATAATTTTTTTTTTATTATTATTATTATTTTTTGCAATCAAGGTGAATACAACAAAAAACCTTTTTGCTTTTATCTGCTATAAAGTTGAATGCTCCAACCATAACATGATTTCCTTTTTGCTTCGTCTCAAATATTGTATGCTTCATACACTGTAACATCATATTAGGTAATTCCACAATATCCGATATATGGATTGCATGTGGAAAGGGAATAACACGTACACATACAATAACCATGTGATGAAGTACGAAAATCATTTCCAAAATTCATGTACTTGGGAGCAGTATTGTATGATACTAAATGAAAACAGTTCAACCAGCTAGATCGAACCACATCATAGTAGCTTTTATATTCCTTTTGTTGTACTTGTTCATTTTCATTCACGGAGTTTTGGTTCTACGTGCCCCGCACCACCCCCTTGTAATTTTCTAATTATTAAAAAAAGTAAATCATATTTACATTATCAATGTATACAACACATTATCAATACACATAAATAAAAAACATAAATAAAAACACTAGTGTAGCAACCTACTACAGTACTAGTTAATTACTCGTCCATATAAAATATCATAATTCTATTATAAATGTATAATTTTAGAGATGTTACATTGTAAATAGGTTTATTATATGTTAGTTTAGTCTATGTAAAAGTTTCATTCAAAAATATCATTTTATAAATGCAATTAATTTGATTTCTTTATTTTTAACCAAAATTTCCACCGAAATCGAAACTTTCTCCAAAATTTCCTTAAATTTGAAGTACCGAAATCGAAATCGAAACCGAAATTTGAAACCTTGAGTTGAATCAATGAAACAAGCTACCTGTAGCGTATTAATGGTCTTGTTATGTCATTGTCAAATAAAGAAATAGTTCTTTGAACAGGACTCCACCAAACAATAATTTTCGTACCAGGGCCAGGGGCTTTCAACTCATCTACTCTCTGCCATGCGTTGTTGAGTGTGTGTGTGTCTTTTTTTTTTTTTT
>LYNE01004160.1:0-22210 GCA_001662545.1 Rosa x damascena
TAAATGAAGGAAAAATAATACGTTTCTGTATTGAAATAATACTCACGCATAAATAATAAGAATGTACTATGAAAGGTTGATGACAAACTTTGCAATTTAGATTCAGTTGGATGAACGTAATTAACTGGGAAGCATATTTTTTGTGTAATAATACAGGTTATTCCACTTAATGAACGTATTATTTTTCCTTCACTTATACTACAAATATTTTTTTTTTTTGATTTATTGTATAATGATGTATTGATGTTTGATTCATAATTAACTTGTCAAATAGAAAAAATAAAAAGAAACAAAATTACAAGGGAGGGTAGCTAGGGTAATTTGTAAAAAATAATTGAATTAAAGTAATTGAAAATTAGAAAGGATGTGTGAATAGAGAAAATGGGTGTGTGAATAGCACCACCCTATCCAAAATATAACACCTTTTTTATGCGGTGGCCTTATGAGGGAAAAAATTAATTGGTGGCCTTATAGCTAAAAAAACATTCAAAGATGCACTTATATGTAATTAACCCAAAAAATTAATACTCAACATCCACAATGAATATAGAACCGTAGCAACACATTCAAAAGACAGGAAGAAAAACAAACCAGAAGAAGTGGTAAACTGATGAACTGATAGAATAGCAACAACACATACAATTGCAGAACTGGTAAACTTATAGAAACCAAAAGAAAACCTAAACCATTAATGATTACAGGTCACCTCAATAAGGTTTCTTAGTATCTCGGCCCCTGGATAAAGACCTGCAGCTTGCATTTGTCTAAACACTTCAACTGCTTCATTGAAATACCCATTTTGAACAAGTCCAAACATCATTGCACCGCAAGTAATGCAGTTTCTATCAAGGAGTTCTCTAAATAATTTATCCGAGCTTTCCAATTTTCCACATTTGGCATAAAAGTCCAAAAAAGATGTCTGCCAAACATCATCATGAAGGCCACTTTTTATTGCTAAACCATGCAAGCTTTCACCTTGGGATAGAATCCCATGTTTGGTCAATGCTGTTATAACTACGGTTAATGTCTCAATACTTGGTGCTACTTCACCCTGCATCTCATTGAACGAATCTCTCACTTTTACAAAATCCCCTTTCGACGTATAAGATGAAATACAAATATTCCAGGAAACAACATCCCTCCTATCAAGTTTCGACTTCTTCAGTGGTACCTAATTTAGCATACATTCCCAAGATTGAGTTCTGAACAGCTCCATTACTTAGCAAACCATTCTTAATCACATATCCATGAACTTGCCTCCCATATATTGAAGTTTCAAAACCACAACCCCCTTGCAACATGACCAACATTGTCACCGAATTCGGTTCCAATTCCATCCTCATTTCATTGAACAAACTAAACCCAAAAGCAACATTTCCTTCAGAAACACACCCGGAAATCATCGAAGTCCGAGAAACTAAATCTCTGTTAAGCATTTCATCAAACAACTTACAGAGATTGCCGCATTTCATACACACCTCAATCATAGTACTGCCAAAATACACATCCAATCAAAAACCCATCTGAATTGCCAAAGAATGAACCATTCCTGCATATCTAACGTGCATCACTCCCAATCAACAAGACCGCCTTGTTAACAATTGGAAATGTAAAACAATCATGTGAAAACCCAACTCGCGCATCTTTCTGTACAAACAACAAAGCGGAATCCACCGAAATAGCGCTGCCAAGGTCATTGAACCGAGCATACAAAGAAACAAACTTCGAAAAAAGATTATGAGGAGCTTGAACCCAGTTGGGACTAGAATACGAGCATGCATTTGTTTCAGGGTGTGAAGGTCCTGACTCAAATCAGGCAATTACCTTCGTCGGTGTTATTCGCAGGAGATGCGAACACAACCCAGAAATTGATATCAATTCTTCAATCGATCCCATCTGTTGATTATTTTTATCGAACATTCTCCTACGTCCCCCTTCCAATATTCATCCCTCCAACTCGCACGCTTCACATCACTCTGTCATACCATCGGTTTCCTGGCTAAAGGGTTTAGCCGGTAATCGATTCATAGCCGCTTGATCACGATCTAACACTTCTCTCCTGCTTTTTTACATCACACCTGCACAGCACGTGATGAACAGTGTCTGCGCTGCACAGTAGAATTTTCGCAGTTTATTTAGTAGCTTCTACAGTTCTACCCTTTATAATTTTAATACAAGACAAAAAAAAAAAAAATTGATGCATGTGCTTTACTATAGATACGATAATGGCTTGCTTAAAAAAACAAAAATCACAAAGACGTGTTCAAAATGTGATTCACAAATCACAATGACATGACATCGTTAGGAGAGGTTCAATAACGATATACTCATTAGTCAAACGTTAGATAGAGCCGTGGTTCAGGATTCCTACCCAATTCTGTCCTTGTCTGCTTCTCCAGCATTCGTCCTCTATGGTGATCACAGTCTGTGACCGGTGGTGGCACTGAAATAGGTAAGCTTGTTCACACACCCAAAACAGATGAGATTCAAGTTACACTTACTGAATTGCATGCTCCTTCCGATTATCAATCTTCAAATGAAATGATAGAATAAATTGAATAAGCCAATGATTACATAAGCACTCAGCTTTCTTTGCCTTTGATTCCAGAATTGAGATTATGCAGGCCCCCTTAGGCATTTGCCTTTGATTCCTATCATTTGAGCTTGTCTCATATGCTTTTAGTAGGTTACTTGTTTCTAGTGTTTTTCCTCTCTGTGTTTTTCCATAAATGATGCCCAAGTGGTCGTGAAAAATTTAAGAATTCCACATAAGAATAATGATCGTGTAAAATCTCTGAATTCTGTGGAAAACAAAATATGCAATACTAACTCATTTTGCATATGCCTGGATTCATAGCTAATTTTATTTTCTAGTGGCTGTATTGAAACTAGACCATTTGTCTCAGTATCTTATGCTCACATGTCCACCTCCTGGATTATTTTTAACTTTTTCCCTTTTTACAATAGTCTTGCACGGGGTGAAATACATGCTAAGATTGGTGTTCTCTCACAAAGTGAAGTTGATGCCATGCCAACATTGGTGTAGCTGGTCTTTCCGCAACTTGTGGTCAGGAGCCTCCACAACTTTACGATTAGAATTCTGAATTTATCATGCTGAAGATTGCCATCATCGGCTTTGGCAACTTGGGACAATCCCTTGCCAAGACCTTTGCTGACCTAGGCCACATGGTCCTTGCACATTCTAGATGTGACCACTCCAAAATGGCCCAAGACCTCGGCATTTCATATTTCTCTGAACCTCAAGACCTCTGTGAACAGAATCCACAGGTCATTTTGCTATGCACCTCCATAATCTCCACAGAATCCGTCCTCAAATCTTTACCTTTCCAGCACCTTAGGCATGACACATTATTTGTTGACATGCTTCCTGTCAAAGAGTTTTCAAAAGCATTATTACTCAAGTTGTTGCCTAGCGATATAGATGTTCCTTGCACCAACCCAATGTTCGGAGTTGAGAGAGGCAAACATGAGTGGAATGGCATGTTTTTTGTGTACGAAAAGGTTCGAATTGGCTCTGACGGAGTGGGGATTTCTCTCTGTGATAACTTCTTAAACATGTTTGAGAAAGAAGGGTATAGAATGGTGGAAGTAAGCTGTTCTGAGCAGGATAAGTATGTCGCAGGTGAGCAGTTTATTACCCACACAGTTGGGAGAGTCTTGGGGATGTTGACATTGGAATCAACTCCAATAAATACTAAAAGGTTATGAGACATTGTCGGATTTGGTGGACAACACAGCTAGGGATAGTTTTGATTTATATTATGAGTTGTTCATGTACAACAAAAATGCATTTGAGATGTTTGAGAGGTTGGACTTAGCTTTTGACACTTTGAAGAAACAGCTTTTTGGTTATTTGCATGATGTTGTGAGAAAGCAAGTATTTGATAATGCAGAGAAGGTAAAAATGGAGCACGAGGAGTACAAGGTGTCTAACCCATCCCACAATGGAGCTGCCTCGGAATCTTCTTCAAAAGATATGAGGTAAAGTTCCAGTGCATCTAAATTTTTGTCCTGTTTTTGTTGTAGAGATGAATTTGTCAGTTTTCTAACTTGGAATGGATGAGTTATTTTGTTTTTTCTTGCTTGTCTGATATGCCCTATTTAGCTAGTAGAACTCACAACTTGATGGAAAAGCAGTAAAAGAAAAAATTGAAATGCAAGCAAATGGCTGTGCTTTTTCAGCACATGAAAATAATGCCTGTGGCCTCAGTATCTCGTTGTCTGAGTTGCTAGATTCTTAGTTGTTCCTTTGGTTAGTTCCTGTGTGTCTTTGGATGGTGTCCATTAGCTGAATTACTGCTAGCTAGTTTTTGTTTTGTCTATTTTGTTGGTTGTTTGTGATCAATTTACAGAATCTGCCCTTTGTTATGTTTGGGTTTAATTGATTCATTTGTTTACCAAAAAAGGAAAAAACAATTAGGCACTCTTTTTAAACCTTACGTAGTGACTTAGTGCTTTAATATCCTCAGTTGGTTTCTTTGTTCAAAATGTTAGTTCTACAATTTTTGAAGCTTTTGACTTAAGCTTTTAGGTTAGGGCTGCATATTATTGATCTCTTGACAAATAAGTTTATTGCAAACTTCAGGTCGCATAAGATTGCTCAGGTATCTAACCATAAAGCACAGATATCTGACCACTTTGATGACAACTCAAGGCTCAAGATTGCAATTGTTGGTTTTGGGAACTTTGGTCAGTTTCTTGCTAAAACTATTATACGTCTAGGTCATATAGTTCTAGCCTATTCTCGATCAGACTACTATGATGTGGCTCAAAAGTTGGGGGTAATTTACTTCTCTGATGTCGAGGAACTTTGCAAAGAGCGTCCAGAAGTGATACTTTTTTGTACCTCTATTCTTTCAACTGAGAAAGTTCTCAGGTCATTTCCAGTTCAGAGGTTGATGAGGAATACTTTGTTTGTTGATGTTCTTTCAGTTAAAGAATTTCCAAAAAACTTGTTTCTTCAAAAATTGCCATTGAATTTTGATATTCTCTGTACGCATCCTATGTTTGGACCAGAAAGTGGTAAAAATGGGTGGGAGGCTCTTCCTTTTGTTTATGATAAGGTCAGGGTGGGAAGTGACGACTGACGAATCAAGGGTATCACTCTGTGACCGATTTCTTGATATCTTTGCCCTTGAAGGGTGTCGAATGGTTGAAATGTCTTGTGCAGAGCATGATGGGCATGCAGCAGGGTCACAATTCCTTACGCACACAATAGGAAGGGTTTTCGAAAAGCTGGGTTTGGAGTCGACACCTGTCTTTACAAATGGTTACAAGACTTTATTGAATTTGGTGGAGAATACAGTAGCAGATAGTTTTGATCTTTACTATGGCTTGTTCATGTATAATGTAAATTCAATGGACCAGCTAAATAGATTGGGCATGGTTTTTGACTCATTAGAGGAGCAGTTTCTGGGGCGTTTGCATGGTGTTCTCCATAAGCAACATTCTGAGAATGCAAGCAAAACCTTGTTGCCAAATCATCCAAGAATGCAGCTCCACTAAGAAGATGCAACGTGTAGGGACAAAAAAAAAAGCTGAAAGGAAAGAGGATGAATCCTTTATTTTGCACAAGTTGATAAAGACAGGGCAGTTAGAGAAGACATGGTGGCATTGATGTGAAGGAGGATAAAGCCCTTTCATTATGTAATGGTAACAAAGCATGGATCTTATCTAATGTTTTGATCAGTTCAAATCGCTGCAGGTTTTGCTTATCCGACTTGGTTCTTGCCAGCAAATGTTGCGTTGTTTGTTAGCAGATAAACAGAGTTTTCAGGGCATGGAAGAGTGCAAGAATTACTTCGCCATCTTGTGAACATCAACATGAATGAAGATGTTTCGCCATCAGCATCAACTTTCTTTGTGCATTGTACAAAGGTAACACTGATGGGGCTCAGACATCTTCAAGCTTATCGCCCACATCTCCTTAACTGAGTTTTATTAATGTTTGTTAAGAAGAAGGTCCAGAATGGATCAAAATGTATATCTGATGATATGTCTGTACTTTTAAGTCTGGTCAAAGAGAAAAGAGATACAAATTGTACATCTGCTGACATTAGCTTATTTGGTAATGTTATAATGGCTAATCACTATGGGATTTATCTTAGTCTGTTCTGTCATGTGAGGTACATCCCACTCTACTCAGAGATATCTTTTTTTTTGGGGAAAATCTTGTCAAAATCATTTTTGATACGCCAAACTCTTTTATCTTTTGCATAGTAATATCATTATCTGAACACTTTACTCAACCGCGGTTGAGCTTGCAGAAGTGATCTTTAAAGTGTGATGATAACACTACTATAGGATATAGTGAATTAAAAGGCGCGCGTCAGGCGAGCCTTAAGGCTTTGAAAGCGTGAGGCATAGGAGAAAACGCCTCTGTTTTACAGCTGAGGCACAGAGGTCTGGAGTCGCCGGAATTTGCTGCGAAACCATCAGAGTCTTCAAGCTCCTCACTGTCGATTTGCTCTCCAAACTTGACGATTCGATGAACAAAGACTGGAGATGGGACGGCGACACCGAGACGAAGAGATTGGTGTGGGAAAATTTGATCGATGGATGCTACTTCCGTCACCAGATTTCATTTCCTACAAAATTCCACAAATACAATATTTTATTAGTAAATAAATATAATCACATTAATGCCATAATAAGCTGAAAATAGAAGATCAACACTTATCTTTTAGATTTTCGAGCCGCCACCCAATGATTACTTCAAAAAGAGTTTAAGGTTGAGGCGTGTAAACACTGCCCTTAAGAGTAGATTTCGCCCCTCGGAGACAATGTCTCGGTGTAGCAGGTTTGTGGCGCCCTACCCTCCAGGGTACAACAACCTCGATCCTTGTAGGTGTACACTCATAATACTCGGATCGTATCGAACAGCTTGAAACTTTCTTTTGGTGGAATAGATAAATTAAAGGAAACACATGAATGCTTTGAGCTCAGAAAGGAAACAAAGGAGATTGAATTTCTGTTGTATGTTTTTATTTGGAAAGCTAGGGATTATATATATGGCAGGAATGATCAATGAGATGATAATTTAACAATAGCAATTAAGCTATGTAACTTATGTAACCAAAAGGAATATTATGACATTGATTAGGAAGAATCAAAACGTCAAAATAGGAATGACATTTAAACTCTGTAACTTATGTAACAGAAAGGCAATATATATCTTGATATTGATGAGTAAGCCAAAACGGAAGAAAGCAAATAAAGAACCACCATAATTGCAGAATTTGAACAAATGAACGATATATGAGTAAACTGATGAAATCTTTGTGTCAATCACAATCAAAGAGAGTTAATGACTATTGTCATATGCAATTAAAGGTCCAATGAAGGTTTCAAATATAGCTGGTATTTTGAAATATTCTAACTAAATTCCAACAATTGGCCCCGGTGCGCCGGCCGAAGATGGACGGAAGGCAAAGTTCCGGCCGGAGCCCCTTCGCGGGTTTTTTGGTCACGATCCGGGTCGCGCATTTCTGGGATTTCTGTAAAAATGGCAGAACTGGGCGCGAAGCAGCAGAAGAGCACAATTTTTGAAAAGGTGAAGCTTCCCATACGACATCATTTGGAGTTATCTCATTGAAGTTATTAGTTGGATTCAGCTGTCATAATTGTGTTAATTGATATGCTGTCATAATTGTCTACAATTATATAATACCAATTGTATAGGGAGAATTCCACAAATGGTCACTCAACTATGACTCATTCGTTACTTTGATCACTGAAGTTTCAAATATATCACTTTGGTCACTCAACTATTATACTGTCAATCACTTAAGTCAACCCTTCAAGATTTGATGTACGTAATGACTCGATCTCAATCTCTCCATCCATCTCCTCCTCTTCATTCAATTTCCATGAACTCTCTAGTTTGGTGGGATTGATTTCCATTAGCTACCTTGCCAAGACTAATGATAATTAATCAATCAACCAATGTGTATTGCAGGAAATGCAAAAGCCATGTAGTTTCATACCATTTGGGTCAGGACCTAGGACATGCCTGGGAATCAATATGGCCAAGATGACAATGATGGTCTTTCTTTCACTGCCTCACTACCGCATACAGGTGAAGTGATACTAATATAAAGCTAATTATTATTCTCATATTTAATTCTGTTACTGATTCTCAAATTCATCATCTTCTTCCATTACTATTGTGCAGGTGGACAGTCGATGATCTTGACAGCAGTCTAGAAAAGAAGGCACATATTCCTAGACTAAGAAGTGGTTGTCCCATTACCTTGATGGCCTTATAAAGGAGAATAACTAGTCGTGTTGTATCTGAAAATTTTTCTATATAATCCACTCTTCTACTTTATTGCCAAAACTTTTAATTTTTTTTTGTACCATTCTGTGGCGGATCCAGGATTCAAAACTGGGGTGGACTATTTTTTAATTTTTTTAATTTTTTTAATTGAAGTAGCAAGTGAATTTAGAACAACGCTAATAACTAAAGTATGTTAAACATAGAAAGTTTACAGATACAAGTAGGTAGTTATACACATATTTACAGATATGCTGTCATTATGGTGAGTTTTTTTTTTAATTATATGTAAATAGTGTAAAAGAATGTGGTAATTTTGTACTGTCATAAATTTGATTCAATCAAATTATAATTTTGATTCAACTATGCGCATGTTTACTTACTTGGAATGGTATGGAATGTAATGGAATGATTACGGAGTAAAAACACCTCTGTGTTTACTAACACATAAAAGAATCGGAATGATTCCAGGTAAAAGAATTCCTGTGTTTACTAACACATGAAGGAATCGGAATTGGTGTAGGTCCCACCTATTTATTAGGAATCGATTCCTGAATACTCAGGAATTCGATTACGAAGGATGGAGATGGGTTTAGGAAGTATTCAATGCGTAATCAATACTGATTCCTTTCTTCTCCCATTCCACTTGTCTCCGATTCATGATTATTTTCCATTCCAAGTAAGTAAACGTGCCCTAGATGTAGAATGAATATATGATAAACATCACAATACCATAAACAACCGCATCGAGTGATTGAGAGAATAACATAATCAAAACTAATGCCAAATACTGGCATACTGCTAAAGAGAAATAAATTCTCTTTTTATTGACTGTAGCAAGAAATGAGGTCGAAAATATCATTATAGATTGGAAGAAAATAGGAAAAAAGTAAAAGAAAAAAAAAGGAAAGAACAAAGGCGTCTCTATGAGGCTTGGTGGCTCTAAATTAGACTACCATTGGGGGAGCGAGACAACGAGAGAAAGCATGAAGTAAATGAAAAAAAAAAATGAAAAAAGTAAACTAATGAGATCCGAATCAGTGTTACCTGGATCGTGGGTCGTTGCGGTATGGATACGTGGTACGGGTACGTGGTACGCCAGTCTCTATGGTACGTGGTACGTTAGGATATATTAGTTAAAATATTAATCAAAGATAGATTATATATGATAAACTAATTATGAAAAAATAATTAATAGATAACTATTCAAGTAAAACCCTAATTTATGTTTGGCCCAAACTCTAGGTTACTTGACCTAGTGGTAATAGGGTTTAGAAGGATCTAGATATTCCTATTCAATGTAGATTAGCTTTCCTTATATGATTCAGATTCTATATATTTTAATCCTCTATATAAAGAGGCCCTTATTATCAATGAGAAGACACAACGATTTTCTCTCAATTTCTGATTCCCTAAAACACGTTATTAGCACGAAACCCTAACCCTGAAAAAACCCTAATTTCGTAACCTTCAAAATCCTGCAACCACCACCCCACATATCAAAGCCCTAGTCCCAAGGAGCCCAGAACCAGCGGCAGAACCACTGGAACCTGCCGTAGGAAAAATCGGACCGGCCCCTGCCTTGTGCTTGCCCTGTGCCTGCCTTGAGCCTGCCTTCCGAGCATCTGCCGAGAACTGCCGAGCCTTGCGCACCCCTGTGCCTGCATCTGCCGAGATCTGCCAACAGCCCTGCACAGGCCCCTGCCAACAGCCCTACATGCATCTGCCGAGCCTTGCGCACCCATGTGCCTGCCCCTGTCGACATCTGCTGAAGGCCCTGCATAGTACCTGTCGACAGCCCTGCGACATCTGTCGAGAGCCCCTGCACCTGCTGCCGACATCTGCCAACACTTGCGCGCAGCCCCTGCATACACCTGCCGAGCACCCCTACAGCAGCTTCGCACAACCCCTGCAGCAGTCCTACCAAGCTCCGGCCACCAGCTTCTGGCCACTTTTTCAGCGACCTCCGGCAACCTTTTTCCTGTCACCTTCGTCAACTTTTCCGGTCAAGAATTCTGGCATTTTTCAAGGTAAACTTTTCTAAAAGTTCCCGTTTTTGAAGTTTTTATTACTTTTCTCTTCTTTTCTCGGGGACTTCCAACATCCCTTCTTCTACTCCCTTTTCTTCTTCATAGGGGAGACCAAAAGCCGAACTATGGGGGTTCGTGCTCACTCCAAGCTTGGAGCTTGTAGAGTCCTCCAAACTTAGAGTTTGTTGAGAAGAAAACGATCGACCACATACATCGTTGTTTCGATCTAATCCAAAACCCCACTTGGAATCGGTTTTTCATGGAAGCGACTACGCTCAGAAATTTAATATTTTTTCATGGTAGCCTTTTTCGCTCCGAAACTAACCATATTTTCTTGTTGTTTTTCAGGATGAGTAACCTAAATAAGTTGAGCTTCGCTCCACTAGAGATAACAGGCGCAGGATACCACAAGTGGGTTCGTGATGTGCGCCAGCATCTTAAGGCTGATAGGATCCTGAGTACGATCCAAGAGCTAAGACAGGACATGCTTACTCCTCAACAAGTTGCTTCTTTTGAAGCAAATAGAGCTATAAGAAAGGCTAATGAAGCAAAAGCCATCATTCTCATGACAAGGCACATGAATGACGCGCTCCAAAATGAGTACCTCTATGAGGAAGACCCAAGAAAACTATGAGTAGAACTCGAGCAGCGTTTTGGCAACGTCTGTGATTCCCTACTTCCAGACTTGAAGTGAGATGGCATAGCCTCCGCTTCTGTGATTTCAAGTCTGTACTTGACTACAATTCAGAAGCACTTCGTATCAAGTCTTTGATGGAATTTTATGGACAGAAAATCACTGATACGATGTTGATCGAGAAGACTCTCTCCACCTTCCCCGTCTCTGTATTGATGGTAGCCAAAAACTATCGGATTGATATCAATGCTAGATGCATCACAAGATTTCATGAGCTAATTGGTACCATGAACGTAGCTGAAAAGCACGACAACATACTTGTGAAGAACTATAACTCTAGACCAGTGGGAGCCAAGTCAATTCCGGAGTCTAATTATAGTTGTGCCTCTAAGGGAGGACGCAAGGAGCGAAACCCTAAGAATAGGGATAATTCTGGACGTTTTGGTCCATATTCTCGCCCCAAAGAGGAAGGAAACCACCAAGATAGGCGTACACGGAACCGTGGTGGAAAACGTGTGAAGAGAGAGAGAGGTCAAGCCTCCGGTTATGGTAGTGACGCCACCAAAGGCAATAACCGTCCTCAAAGCACTCCTAAAGCGCCTCGATCAAGGGAGCCTAACCATAATGATGCTTGTCTCAGGTGTGGACTACCAGGACATTGGGCAAGGGCATGTAAAGCATCCCAGAATGTTGCAAACGCATACAAGATGTATTGTGAAGCAATGGAGGCAAATTACATGGAACAAGAAGATCAAGATGGCGATCTGGATCTAAGGGTGGAAGACTATAAGGATCAAGACCCAGAAACTGGCAATTTTGATTAAGTCTTTTTATTTTTCCAAGAGATGTAGGCAATTGCCATATTATTTTTATAGAAAATGCCAATGGTATTAGTCTTTCTTCAAAGTAGGCGTACTCAATGTAAGTGTGATGTCTAGGAAGGTTTTGAGATAAGTGGTACTTAAGCAAGCTTTGCTCCACCGATATCTCTGTACTCACCTGGTCACATTTGCAATGGAATTAACGAAAGGAGTTAGACGACTACCATTGTTTTGCATTAGCTAGTTTATCGGATTAGATTTTCCTTGGTCAAAGAAACGATGATGTAATTCTATTTGGCTTATTAATAAAAGTTGAGTTCTTTTCTTTATGACTCCTTTTTAATTATGAGCTTTTCTTTTAGGAATAGATGAACTACAATGTCCTGCGGATAGTGCGACTACGCACACCATTCTACGACATAGGCAATTATTCTTGGAGATGTTGCCCACATATTCCTCTATGATTACGATGGCTGGACCATCAGGTTTAGTTCAAGGACATGGAATGACCCAATTCCTATTGCCAAATGGCACCTTGATTAAAGTCAATGAAGCTCTCTACGCTCCTAAGGCAAATCGAACCTTATTGAGCTTTAAAGATATAAGAGCCAACGGAATCCATGCGAAAACGCATACTGAGAACGGAAAAGAGTTCCATTGCATTACCTCTAATGATTGCGGATGAAAGCGTAACTTAGAGAAGCTTATGTGTCAATCTAGTGGACTTTATGTCACTACAATTCGACCAATTGAATCCAATTATGTCATAAGAGAAGATCTCTTGGATTCTGACACATACTGGCTTTGGCATGACTGACTAGGGCACCCTGGTCGTGATATGATGCTTCATATACTAAAGACTTCATACGGACATCCATTCTTCAGAGTAAGAAGAAGCAAGAATTGAAAATTGATTCCTAGACTTAGCAAGACCGCAACAATTGCAGCATCTGGCGCTGCAGCAGTCTTGGGGGGCCATAGGGCCGCCCAAGTCCCATGTGATGACGCCATCAATGGCCCCAACCATGAGCATGACACCATGGTTCTCCCTCCCAATGGCCATGATGCCATCCATACCAATTCCCATGGCTCCAACGCCCTGATGGGAGATGTAGTCACCCATTTTGCTTCCAATAGTGCTATAGACGCTCAGGCCCAACCAAAATCCTCATTGGTTGCTTCTAAGGCCCCTCGCTAGTTTTACAAAGCCTGTTCATTCGGGAAGTTAGGACCGAGACCGTCCTACGCAAAGGATCCCAAAATACTCATTCCGTTCTTACAGAGAATCCAAGGGGATATCTGTGGACCAATTCAACCATCATGCGACCGTTTTAAATACTTTATGGTACTAGTTGATGCGTCGACACGCTGGTCACATGTCGCATTATTGTCCACTAGAAATGTTGCTTATGCTAAACTCCTCGCCCAGATTATCAGTCTACGGGCTCACTACCCTGATCATCATATTAAGTCAATTCGACTTGATAATGTTGGGGAGTTTACATCGAAAATGTTCGATGACTATTGCATGTCACTGGGGATTGATGTAGAGCATCCAGTTCCCCATGTTCATACCTAAAATGGTCTCGCAGAAGCTGTTATTAAACGACTACATATGATAGCATGGAAATTGGTTATGCGCACCAATCTCCCTATTTCTGCTTGGGGATATGCAATATTGCATGCAGCGACACTAATTCATCTACGACCCATTGCAACTCAATCTTACTCTGCGTTACAGCTAGTGACTGGGTGCGAGCCTGATATCTCGCACTTACGCATTTTTGGGTGTGCCATTTATGTGCCTATTACGCCGCCATAGCCTACTAAGATGGGTCCACAACGATGAATGGGCATCTATGTTGGCTATGAATCTCCAACTATCGTCCGCTACCTTTAACCTTTGACAGGAGATCTCTTTACCGCTAGATTTGCAGATTGTCACTTTGATGAGACAGTCTTCCCATCATTAGGGGGAGCTAAGAACACAGATGTTCAACAGGAACGACAGGAATTTTCGTGGTCTGTCCCTACTATGTCTCATCTCGATCCCTGTACCGTACAGTCTGAACTTGAAGTACGAAGAATAATCGAGCTCCAGAATGTAGCAGATACTCTGCCTGATGCGTTTTCTGATGTTGCCAAAGTGACGAGATCACACATACCTGCTGCAAACGTGCCTGTAAGGATCGATGTTTCAAATACTGGACATCATGCCACTCATGTGACACTAGGAGATGGCGCCATTGCCCAGTATGGAAATGATGTGGCGTCTATGGCTGCAGGTCCCGCAAGGAAGTGCGGTAGACCAATTGGTTCGAAGGATACTTGCCCTAGAAAGAGAGCGAATGAGGCACAAACAAATCTTTTGATCATCGATACTCAAAATCCGTCCCATGAGAATGTTTCGGATTATGGTTATGTCCAAGAGACATCATTGGGGGACACCACAATGTCAAAACCTATCCCTGAGAACGTAGAGATCTCTGTGAATTACACTAGTGTACATGGGACATGGGAAAGAAGCTTCATCATCATTGATGATGTATTCGCGTATTCAGTGGCACGTGAGATTATTGAGACCGATGACAACGAACCACGCTCCATTAATGAATGCCAACGTAGAGCTGATTGGACAAAATGGAAAGATGCGATCCAGGCGAACTTGATTCTCTAGCGAAAAGAAAGGTATTTGGCAAAGTTGTACCAATATCGCCCAACACCAAACCAGTTGGTCACAAATGGGTATTTGTTAGAAAGCGTAATGAGAGAAACGAGATTGTAAGGTACAAAGCTCGCCTTATGGCGCAAGGCTTCTCACAATGCCCTGGAATCGACTACGAGGAGACCTATTCTCCTTTAATGAAGGTTATAACGTTCCGCTACCTTGTCAGTTTGGTGGTTTCCAAAAAACTGAACATGCAGCTCATGGATGTCGTTAGTGTGTATCTATATGGGGATCTAGATACAGAGATATACATGATGGTCCCAGATGCACTTCAGTTACCCAAATCAAGTGTCTCTAAACCACGGAGATCGTTTGCGATTAGATTGAAACGCTCACTATATGGATTGAAACAATCCGGACGGATGTGGTATAACCATCTAAGTGACAACTTGATTGGTAAGGGATATGTCAACAATGAACTATGCCCATTTGTGTTCTTAAAAAGGACAAGTTTCGAATTTGCAATAGTAGCAGTTTATGTGATGACATGAACATAATTGGCACCCCTAAAGAGTTAAGGGAAACCCCTGAACACTTGAAATCCGAGTTTGAGATGAAATATCTTAGGAAAACACGGTTTTGCCTCGGTTTGGAACTGAAACACCATAGAGATGGTATCCTGATTCATCAATCAGCTTATACCTAAAAGATGCTTAGGCATTTTAACACTGACAAGATTAAGCCTTCAAGCACCACAATGGTCGTCCATAGTCTTGGTCCAAATAAGGATCCATTCCGTCCAAAAGATGACGATGAAGAAGTGCTAGAGGCAGAAGTGCCATACCTAAGTGCAATAGGCGCATTATTGTACTTAGCACAATGCACAAGACCGAACATATCATTCGTTGTGAACTTGCTAGCTAGATATAGCTCTGTGCCAACACGACGCCATTGGACTGGTGTTAAAGATATCTTTCGATACCTAAGTGGTACGATCGATATGGGCTTGTTCTATCCCTGCAGAGAGAATATGGATTCAGACCCATTAAGTGCCAGGGACGCCACACATGGTGGATTGTGTTCCCTCTCCCCATCCCAAAATGATATAAGTGTTTTGGAAGGTTTTGCTGATGGTGGGTACCTCTCTAACCCACATAAAGGTCGCTCCCAAACTGGTTATGTTTTCACCATGGGAAAGACCGCGATATCTTGGAGGTCTACAAAGCAGACCTTAGTCGCTACCTCTTTGAATCATGCATAGATTATTGCTCTTCACAAAGCAGTTCGTGAATGTATATGGCTACGATCCATAGTTACGCATGTTAGAAGTAATTGTGGTCTGAAGTCTACCACTGATGAGCCTACTAGCATTTACGAGGATAATGCTGCTTGCATTGAATAAATGAAGCAAGGCTACATCAAAGGCGACAACACCAAGCATATATCACTTAAATTCTTCTACAATCAGCAACAATAGAAGCTCCTTAAGATCAAAGTAAACCAAGTTCGATCTGAGGACAATGTGGCAAACTTGTTTACTAAGTCATTGCCCAAATCCACATTTAAGAAACATATGGCAAGGATTGGCTTGCCGAAATTATCTGAACTTCCATGATCGTAGTCATCAGAGGGAGGCGCAGACATCAGGGGGAGATGTCTACATGTTCGTCTCGAAGCATGAAGGGTGTGTTGTGCTCTTTTCCCCCTTCGACCGAGGTTATTTTTGTCCCACTGAGTTTTTGTTACTCGGCAAGGTTTTTAGCGAGGCAACAAGAGAAGCACTGCGTTTGGGCAACACAAGGGGGAGTGTTCAAGTAAAACCCTAATTTGTGTTTGGCCCAAACTCTAGGTTACTTGACCTACTGGTAATAGGGTTTAGAAGGATTTAGATATTCTTATTCAATGTAGATTACCTTTCCTTGTATGATTCAGATTCTATACATTGTAATCTTCTATATAAAGAGGCCCCCCTATTATCAATGAGAAGACACAGCGATTTTCTCTCAATTTCTGATTCTCTAAAACAATAACCATATACATATGATAAATATAACTAGGAAAACATCATTAATTTGAAAGGGCAGACAAGTAAAATTAGATATTAGTGGTAATAAGGATTTAGGATAGAAATATTTTAGATATTATCTTCTTCTTTTCTAGGATTCTAGTCGGACCTCCAAATTTGCTATATATGCCTCTCTCTTTTTTTGGAAAAATAATGTCAGTTGTACCCCTAATTGAAAAAAAAAAATCAATCTCAATTTCCCTACTTCATTGCCCTATTGCATATCCTTATTCTCTTTCTTTCTCTCCTCATATTTGTATGTAAGAGCTACTCATAAAATGCTGCCAAGTTGATCAGAATCTTTTGTAGGTAGTCAGCTTTTCGTTTGGCTTTTGCAATTATTTCAATTTGACTTTATGGTGGAGGTTGCTACCCACAAATTCATAATTAGGACTTTTGGTTTCTTAAAGTTAGTTCATGATGGATGAACTGATTTTGTTTCCCTGGAGAGTTTGATCAAAGTTCATCTTCCCAGCCATCAATATCTTGCTGCATCAATTATGTCAAAAGCTTGGTAATGACATCGCACATAAGGGAGGGAGGGGGAGAGGGAGGGAGGGAGGGGGAGAGAGAGAGAGAGAGAGAGAGAGAGAGAGAGAGAGAGAGAGAGAGAGAGAGAGAGAGAGAGAGAGAGAGAGGTGCCATATTCTGGGGTAGCCATAGCATCATCAGTTATCACAGATGTCAGGTCGCAGAGATAGGTGCAGCCAGTGGAGGAGGTGGGAAGACAAAACAAAGTAGGGGCAAAATTGAAAATTTGATGTACAAAAATATTAAGGGATGTTCAAATAGAAAATATGGAGGTCTAAATAGAACCACCCTTTTTTCTATCGGAATAGTCATTATCTTCTTCTCTTTTTGTTTTTTTTGGTTTGGGTCATTATCTTCTTCAGAAAAACAAAGAAGATAAACTAAAATGCTATTATTCACAGAAAAGAAAGCATAGAAGGTTCTTCAGAGATGTTGGGATAATAGCATATAATCTTCTTCAGAGATCCCGCCGACGACAAAGTCTTGATTCTTGAAGAACACTCGACTTGATGCTGGGTAAACATGGGATCGCTAGAATTACCGATCTGGTTCGCAATCGTTCCATGTTTTGGATCATGCGATTTGGATCGCGGGTCGCCTGCAAACCCAGCGATCCCTGCATCTCTGATCCGAATTTCGGTTTCATGGATGAAATGTGAGAGTCTTAGCCAACAGAGCAGGACGATACATTGCAAATGATATATACAAATCTGAAAATGATATATATATATATAGATATATATACACAAATTTGGAAATTTGGGTAGGGCTTGAGCCCAACCAGCCCTGTGAGTAGATCTGCCCCTGGACTACCATTCAACTCAATCATTTTGTAAGGTGTCACGGTCCACACTTGGGGTATTGCTTGGACACATTATGAACTAGTTGTGCATGAAGGATCAGACTTGGGGGAACTGGGGCTTGAATTTGGAGCTAATTGGTAAAATAAGTGGCATCGTCATAAACAGTTAAACACATTACTTAATTTTGAAACTGCTATACCATATTTGCTGATATTTGTTGGACTATTACAAGAAAGAGATTCAAAATGCTTGCTTAAAACAAAATTGCATTTTTACATATGACATAAGCAAGCCAAACATTGAGAGATGCAAGGTTGATTAGAGAGTTGCAAGACCAATTCTAGCCTAAGAGACGTTACTAGTTACGAGACCAACAAAAAGGCGAAGAGACCTATAGTTGAGGTTTCGTGTACACCAATAGGCCACACTGGGATGGAAGTATATATGTGCTTAAGAGCTCAATCAGGATTAGGGCTGCCGCTTGGTTTGGTAATTACCAAACTGATCAAATACCAACCGATACTTTAGGTTTGGTAAACCGACTTTTTGGTAACCAAGACCGATAAAACAGAAATAAAAAATTACCGAAAAAAGTTGGTTTGGTTTTGGAAAATACCGAATCTACCGATTATCTAAATATTATCTTTATATACTATGGTTTTCAATACACATACATGTATATTAAGAAATAAACATAAAAGTTTTCATAATAGTATGAACATTACTCAATATACTACATAATTAATAGTACATGTATTTTGAGTAACCTAGTCCAAGATGGTTAAATAACCTAGTTTTATTGAAAATAGATAAAATTTGATGTCATATATATAAAAGAAAGCTATGATTAGTAGATGAATACGAAGTTTATGGTTATAAAATTGAAAAACCTAATTTTGTTCATTCTAATTTATATTACAAAGAATTAGTTGTTCTAAAATTGGTAATACCGAAAACCGAAATACCGAATTTTGGTAGATATGATTAAAAATTGAAAATTTTGGTTGGTAATTGGTAGCTCAATTTTGAAATCGAAAGTTTTGGTTTTGAAGTTGGTAATACCTATAACCGATTTGAACCGACCGAGTGACAGCCCTAATCAGGACAGAACAATAGAATGGTATATCTTGAGTTTAAATATGTTAATGCTTAAAGTCCGGAGGTAGCCGATTCTTCGTTTAACGCGGGTCCGGTAGGCGGACCGCTACTCCGAGGATTTGATGACTTCCGCTTACTGTAACACGAGAGACAGGGCGTCAGAGGGAGACCACGTTGGGCGGTCTTCACTTCTCTGATGCCTAAGTCAGTTACTGTATACAGACATCATAGCAACAAAAAGAGTATTCAATGCGTAATTAATGAGGAGAGAGGAGAGAACCTTTATAGGTGAGGGGAAGGTTGATCTTCTCCTTGTTTTCGATGTGGGACTGATGTGCTTCGACTCCCAGTGTCTGGAGATTCTGATGCTAACTTAGCGCGGTGCGTGGCGGCGCGTTAGCTGTGATCTGGGGGTGATCCCGGGCTCGGGCGGTAGCCCGCCTGGCTGTGTCTACGCAGGTCACCCACTCGGTGAGATTCGATGCCTCTGGCGATACAATGAGCGTGGCTCATTATAGCTAATTACGCTTGCAAACGTACATGTAGGTACAAGTCCCCCAAGTCCCCAGTCAAGGAGGGCAATCTTGGTTGGGGAGTTGATCGGCGGTGTGAAGCGTTTTCTCCGCTTAGACTTGCAAAAAGCATAATTAGCGTCAGTGCGTTGTCAACCATGGAATTACCGGGTGAACGCTTTATACCCTTTCGGATGGGACCATTGCTAGGCCCGCCAGGGAGTCCCCCACTCCCTAGCCAAGACGGACCTCCGGATGGTAGGCAAATTGTTTGTTGAGGGGAAGCTGCGAGGAGCAGAGGGTGTTGGGTAGCGAGCCCAATCTTAGTACCCAAGTGACGGGGGTCAACGTACAGGATCAGAGTCGTCGTAGACTGTTGACAAGTCCCCGTGTCCCGTAGGGACTTCCTGACCGTAACGCCGCGTGGCGGTCGTCGTCAGTATGAGGCGTAGCCTCGGGATTCCCCCCTGGCGGATTCCCCCCGCTAGTTGTAGCAGGAAACAGCGTCGTGCGGACGTGTTTTGCTGTAGCTATTGAGGGGAGTTGCGGTCAGCAAAGCACTGGGTGTGCAAGACGGAGGGAGCTATGCCGCTGGTGTCGCTTGTAGTAGAGGCTGCTCGTTGCAAGTTGATGAGTGGAGATTTCGCTTAACGGGGATTCGCCCAGCGGACTTCGACACTCGGAAAGTGATGAGTGAGAAGTTCCGCTAGCGGGGTTTCGCTCAGCGGGGACTTCGACACTTGGAAAGTGACAAGTGAGAAGTTCCGCTGGCGGGACATCGCTCAGCGGGGACTTCGACACTTGGAAAGTGACAAGTGAGAAGTTCCGCTGGTGAGGCATCGCTCAGCGGGGACTTCGTCACTTGGAAGGTGACAGGTGAGAAGTTCCACCAGCCGGGTTTCGCTCAGCGGGGGCTTCGACACTTGATAAATGACAAGTGAGAAGTTCCGCTGGCGGGGTTTCGCTCAGCGGGGATTTCGACACTTGAAAAATGACAAGTGAGAAGTTCCGCTGGCGGGTTTTCGCTCAGCGGACTTCGATACTTGGCACTGTCTACCCAAAAGTGGAGGCTTCCATTAGACGCTTCGTCTGATGGTGGTTGACACGTGTTGTACACTGAGAGGGTTAACGTGCGGAGGCGTGTTACCTCTGCCTAGCCGTCTCCCTGCCATTAATGCCTAGTAATGATAGGTTTTGTAACCGAGGCGACGCCTCGGTTAATCCCGAGAGTAACTGGAATCGCGGGACACGTGGACGGCTGATTTTTTATGTCGTTTTTCAGCCGACGGCCTAGAACTGTTTGACGTTGACATAAAAAGGGGGGAAATCGGTTAACTTTGACACTTTGCTCTAAACTTTGAAATACACTCGTCTTCAAGCTCTCTGCGTCTGTGATAGGAGAAGAAAACTGAGGCGATATTGCTTAGTCATCGTACGTGGGGAAACTGACGGACTCCGGCTTCGAAGACAAGTGTGCTCAAGCTGCTGCCAGAGGCTTCATCGTTGAGGTTGGTACTGCGATCTAAATCCCTGTTACATTGAATGTCTGTTATGGCGAATTTCTGGGTTTTGGGTATTTCTGTGATGTTGTTTGTTAACTCGCTGTGAGGCTGTGAGAGTGGGTTTGGGGATGGGTTGCCGTTTTCTTGGCAAAGTTGGGGCTTCTAGGGGTTTGCTAGATGGTCGAATCTGGGTTTGAGAGCTTGTTCTTGTTTTGGTGTTTTCTGGGTAACTGTTCTTGATGTTCTTGGGTACCAACTGATATAGGTATCGGTTAGATCTTGTGTGAGCTAACTGATTTGGGTTTTAGGGTTTTGGGATGGCCGACGTCATAGAGATTTCGAGCAGTGAGGATTCCGGATCTGAAGTGTCGTTCAGCGCGGCGGATAGAAATTTTATTGACTCGTTGCGTCCGTCTGCCCGTGCAGGAACCTCACTGCCAGAACCGCTAGAAGTTAAGCCGCTACAGACCATTCTATGGGACGTAGATATAGGTCGCGCATTGCGTCCAGAGAGTTCTAGGGCGGGAGTGGCTGCCGCTGCCCACGAAAGGCACGAAGAGCGCCTAGAAAGCAATAGTGCAGCCAGCGGTTCCGCAGGGGGGGAGATGTAGCTGGAGAGGATACCGAGTCGGTGTGGGTGTTTGAGTACGGCACCCCCGTTGATGAGGCTGGGGGTAGGATGACTGCTGTTACCTTCAATCGGCTGAAGCGGGTGTTCCGGTTGCCCGGTGTGGTGAAGCTGCGCCAGCCGACAGTGGAGGAGAAGGCCTCGATCCTGCCAGCGGGTCATGCTGCCGTGCACGAGGCCATATTCCGCTAGGGAGTGACCCTGCCGCTGGTGCCAAACCTTCAGATCTTGGTGTGCGAGTTTGGCATTACTTTTGGGCAGGTCTGCCCCAATATGTGGCGGTTGCTGCTGGCACTCAACTCGTTGTGGCGGTTGTCTGGCTGCGAAGGACCTACCGTGGCGGAGGTACTCCACTTCTACGAACTAGTGTATGTGAAGCGCCGGGGTTGCAGAGGGCAAGTCAACCTCAGCCGTCACCAAGGAGCGCCCAAGCTGATTGAGAACCTGAAGGATTCCATGTCCTACTGGCGGGGTTCCTTCTGTGTTGCCACGGAGGGGTGGGAGTACCAAGCGGGGTCTAACGAGGGGGAGCCGACGTTTAGACTTAAGTCGGAGTTTCAGCCTATTCGAGGTTGTTTGTCGGTCTCCGCCGAACACGTCTGGCGGGGATTTCTTTTGTTTT
>LYNE01004162.1:10138-35633 GCA_001662545.1 Rosa x damascena
AAAAAAAAAATCCAATTAAAAAAAAAAAAGTATTTTTATAGCATAGTTGTAGTGTGGGTTTTAGAGTGAGTGACTTAATATTCGAAAGTAAAAGTCTAATATCTCTACAAGAAAGAATAGCTTCACGGGCTTCCTAAGACTTTATTTTTCCTTATCCTTCATTTCTATTAGTCACTTGCACTTAGCCTCATTATGACCAAATAAAAGACCTCTTGATCTTGAAAGTTGTTAGCTACCTAGCGGAGATGCGGTTGAAGAGCAAATCTATGAAGACCTAATTTGCGAAATTGTATTTGAGTGTACACATTTAGCCTTAAGCACTTGAGTGAAAATATATAGTGCATCTTTGTGAGTTTAGCGGTTAATCCAAATTTAGCATGTCGTACTTAATTGTCGCGAATTGGTTTGACATATGGCTAGCATATAAACATATTTTAGATGTTACATATTAATTACCTTATAAATTTGTGAGACCTAGACAAATGCTTAATCAATTCCTAGTCAATGACATAATTTGTGTGTGGGGGTTTGTTTTCGGATTATGTTTAATTTATTTTGCTTGGGGACAAACAAAGTTCAAGTATGGAAGTGTGATTACACGTATATTTATGCATGAAATTGTATTTAAGACATTTGAATTAAGTTAATCCCCAAGTCAATTAATATGTAATTAATCTATTTTTATTTTATTTGTAGAAAATAAGTGGGCTTGAGGAAACGAGACAAAATGCACAAATTTAAAGTAAATTGGAGTATTCGATAAAAGGACAACCGCGGTCAATACCGATCAACCGCGGTCAATGCCAATAAAGAAGTGAAATCTCATTGTCTCAAAAATTATGTGTCAAAGTATATTGAGAAGAGGAAAAGAAGAAAGAAAAAATATAAATAAAAATAAGAAGAAAAGAACTTGCTGCACATGATGGTATATTAATTAAACAAATGATCATTGTTCGTTAATTTGCTGACCTTCAGACCCACACCCTAACCACGTGACCTTATCCTTTTCCCTCTCACACGACACACTCAACAACCATCCATCTATTTTGAACTCGCATGTATACCTCACCCTATTCTCCTATCTCAGACGACTGCAGCCGCACACCACCAGTACTTACCCTTCTTCTTCTTCACCGAGAGACCACCACCTCACTCATTATTTTTCACTCTCTTATTTTCCTCACTACTTCACCACTAAACTTCATCAATTTCTCAAGGATTCAAAGAGGAAACTCAAGCATTAAGAGCTTCATCACCATCCAATTTGGTTAAAAGTGGAGAGCCATAAATTAAGGCTAGTCATAATTGCTCTATAGCAATTTGTGGCTTATTTTTGTTACTTCCCACTTCTCTTCACTTTTTCCTTTTTAAATTATGTATATTGATGTTAGTTTAATGATGGGTAGTGAGTAGTTTTATTGTTGGGGGTTAGGGTTGTGTGCCCTAGCCCAAATCTTGTATAAAAGATGCTTATTTTAATATAATGATGCAATTTTCATATAATGGATGCTTATATCAATTTTTGTTGGGTTAAAATGCACGTCTAGGAGCCTAGTCAACTCTAGAATTTGTATTTTGAGTATGTCTAGGATGGAGTTAGAGGCTTGAACCCCTCTAATTCCTAAGCTAGAAACCCTCAATTTCGTATTCGATGGGTTACATGCATGGAGATTTACACTCGTTGCATGATTGGGCAGGCAAGTCTCTTAGTAGTCTAATTCTTCGATCTCTAGGGCTCTTGGTGTGAGTTAGTGACCCTTGAACTGGTTCTAAATTATGCCAAGTGAATTCCTACAACCCCTGAATCGAAGTAGGAATACCATGAAAGGAAATTTCTGTCATTGAGCCTTGAACGCCTTGGATACGACTACCACCAAAGTATGAAATTTTCTTCTACATTAGATTAGCTTCCGACACATGAGATTTGGGTGAAGGAGCCTTCCTAGCACCTGACATTCTCATTATATATTGTTTACACTTTTCTAGTTTTCTTTGCATCTTTAGTAATCACTTTACATTTTCTTACTTTTTGTTAAGTTCAAATCAACTCTCAATCATTCAAATCATCGACTCATTTGTGTATATTCACCTTGAGACTACAAATTAGTGGCTTTGAATAGGGTTGGTGTGAGCTAAGCCCAACATTGCCAAGGTTTGATGCCTTGATTGTATAAAGTTTTTATTTTATTTTATATTTTAATTGTATGCATTCGAGTTGTCCTATAGCTAATTATCTTAGTTAGGTCCAACAGCTAATCCCCGAGGTATGATAAACTAAGGTCCAAATATTTTCCTTACTTGACACGATTCGTGTGCTTGTGGGAGTTTATATATCAAGTCATTGGCCCAGTTCATGGTTACCATGAATTTTGAGGATACCGCCAGGTGTTGGTATTTTCATCATCAACATGTGTCCCGGGATGAAACACTAGAGTCCTCATGTTGTATCTCATCCAAGAATAATATTGTAAGAAGAAGGACAGTCTACAACAATAAATTAACCTGGTTTTGATGAAGGCGACAGTTGGTGCTTACTCGAGAGTAATTCTTAGTATATCGAGACCAAAGGGTTGTGTGAGCTCCCCAGAGAAACTGATGAGGGGTTCATGGTTTTGATAGAGTTTCTTGTTGTCTTGGTGCAAGCCTTTGTAGCAATGATTAAAAATGCTCCTGAATCGACTAGTACTCTGTGCAAAGATAGTGAAAAATTTGCATTGATGATGAAGGGATCATTATGTTGTCGCTAGATAAGGTCCTCTTGCCTATAGGAAGAAACTGAATCCCAGGGTACCTGGGTCTCGGTGTCGTCAACCTGGATGTTCATCATCTCGTTACCTATAAGGTGCCCGGAAGTGGTACAATGTTGCTTTGGTTGACCAAAGTTCTTCCCTCTTTGGGCCTCACCATGTGTAGTCATGATTTTGCCATAGACTTCAATGGCATTGGCACTAGTAGCGGGAGCTCTGTACTGTTGCAACTGATCATTTTGAACCAGGTGCTCAATGGCGTTTTGAGGGCGTAATAGACATTAGTGTTTGTTAGGTCCATAATTACCTACTAATTATTCTCCTAATCTTGCACTTTTGCTTAATCTTTGTGTTTATTTATATATATTTATTATGTTTTCCTTATCATGCTAGGAAATGATAGAAAAGCTTGGAAATGCACTAAAAAGTCAACTTTAGCACATTTTCCTACTCCGGCTAGGAGAAACCGAGCTAGGCAAGGACGGAGGAGCTGCAGACTGACCAAATGAGCTGCAGACGGAGGAGTTGAAACTTTCCAGATCCATTCTGGACATATTAAGAATCATTTCTTATGAAGAGTGAAAGAGTTAGTTCGGAGTGGAAGGCCTTCAAACTATCGGTACAAATTTCTGACTAAAAGACGAAAACTGCCAAAACGGGAACTGTATGGATTCCGACAGTATTTCCAGCCAAACCACGGCTAACTAAGTTCTGAAATTTTACTTGGATGATCTAAACTCATGGAGAAACATTTGGTATGAAGAAGTCAAAGGCCAATTCGGAACCTTCGGTAGAGATTCAATTGAAGGAAGAAAGGAGAAGAAAATGCACAAACGGACAAAGAAATAGGTCAACGGTGGTCAACGCCGGATTCTGGAATTTTCCGGCCGAGTTGGCCGGCCAAGAACATGGGTGGAGGACAGGAAAGAGCTGATTACGGTTAGAGACTTTAGGTGGGAAGACTTTAGGTTTAGGTTATTTTGAAATTCAAAAGTTGAAAGATGACAAGTGTTCCAATTCTTACACCTTATATCTTTGTCTCCTATTTATTACCTTGTTCCCCTACACAATGACCCTTCTACCCTTATTTTTTCTCTTCCACCAAAATATCTATGTGCTTTCTATGTCAATTCTATGTAGAGTTAAAAACTTGATCCACATTTTGTGCTTACACATTTGTCAATCACATCTAGCCCTTCATTCCTTTTGATCTCCACCCTTGATTTGAATTGTCTTGGCCTTTAAATAGCTCATTCTCTCTCCCCAAAACTGTTCACCCTTCTAGTCTCTCATTTTGCAACACCAAAATCTCTCTTTTCTCTAGTTCTAGCATAGTTTCTCTCTAGTTTTGAGTTTTAGCTCATAGTTTCCTAGCTTTGTGTAGAGATAGGTGTATAGCTTCTTGGGTTCTTGGTTTTTCCTTACCAAAACCGAAGTATCTATACACTTTTGATCAATCACAATTCTAGTTTCATATATTCAAGCCTTGTTCATCCTAGTTTTAAGAGATTTTGTGGAATTGTATGGTGTTTTTGGTTCCTTTCTCTTATTAGAAACCAAAGATACCATACTAGGAAGCATTTCTCACTTTGTTTTGCATCTTGGAGGATAGAAAGTGTTCTTAGAGGTACGGTTTGGTTCTTTTTGGAATCAAACCCGTGGGTATTCCTTCCTTTCTCTACTCTTCTCTCTCTTTACTTGATGCTTTACAAGTTTATGGCTTTAGTTTATGTAGTTATGGGTTGTGAGTAGAATAAATTTGGGGCTAGGACTTAGCCCTAGCCAAACTCATGTATAAAACAATGTGATGCCATGTTTTTGATGAATATACATATTTTGAATCCTTTAGCTACTTTACTTTAATGCTTTCTTACATATGTTTTTGGATTTGTCACCTAGAAGCATATTGTAGGAATTAATGAAATCGGAAACTTAAGCTTGACAATCTTTTGTAACCGAGAACCATGTGTAGCTAATAGGGTGGTGGTCTAGCTTATTCTTACGGGAAGAACTAGATTGCTTAGGTTTCTTACCTTAAAATTAATGCTTGGTGCCGTGAGTTTAAGAGTCGAGAGGCCTTAGGCTTTACGACATCAAAGCCCTTTTATGTTTTACTGAATGTAAATGGGACTAAGGTTATGTGATCTAGTTTTGCTCTAGCGACATGGTTAGGTTGCATGATTAGTTGGTATCTCGGTTTCTCTAGCGAGAACCGAGGGGGAATTTATCAAAGCATGTTGTTATTAGAAAATGGATTTACATTATATGCATGAGGAAGGCTAGGTGCAAATTCCTATGCTCCTATTTATCTCATTGATCAAAGTCTCTATTTTTATTAGCTTAGTTTAATTTTTGTGAAACTTAGTTTATCGTAAAACTAAAATCAACCAAGCCATTTACTACCATAATTGTTAATATCATCTTTGCAATCTTTAGCTTCCAAAGGGCTAAGCTTGTGAACTTGTAAAAAGTTAGATTGCATGTTTTTCTAGGCTTTTGCGGGAATCTAGGTAAGTTTGAGTTTCCCCCAATCCTTTGGGTACGATACTCTTCACTTTCCTATATTAAAACTTGACCTCCTACACTTGGGAGTAGGGAACATCATACACAAATTTGCACACACTTTCATACTCAATGATATCCACAACAGTGTTGTGACCCGAGTCCTCATGGTAGGTGCAATACTTACCGTATGTTATCCTCATTTATTTGCTTGTTCTTGTTAAATCATCGTTTATGAGGAGGGATGATGACAGGGTCGGCCCCAAATTTCACCATAAAATCCGAAGTGGCCCTGCCGAACCCTCTTTTGAAGAAGATTTTACTGAAAAATTCGGCAGAATCTCCCTTAAAATTAGGCAACCCCAACCTGTAAGAATCCAAAAACACTTCTAATAACCCAACCGTAAACTTCTGGAGCCACCCTGCTCCCATATTCCAAACTACCTCACAATCAAAAATAATAATAATAATACTTCAAATCCTTAAAGTCCAACAAAACTCCACAATTAAATACAACAATTCATCAAAGTCATGTCATGAACCCCTAATTTACTACAAGTCTGGGTCACAATTCCCATAGTAATCAGAGCAATCTAAAACATAAATTGATATAAAATTCAGTAGGTTAAACAGGTAACCTACGATATGACATGACGGAAGCAGATGTGATCACTATGGCTCACTCTTAATCCACCGAGCAACAAAGCTGAGAACTGGGCATTTGAAACCAAAGGGCCCGGGGGAAAGCATTTAAAAATGTCAGCGTGAGTGGACAAAAGTTAATAATTATAACATAAGGAAAAAGGAAAGAGTTTTATACTTTCCCACAGTTTAACTTTGGAAAATAAATTTATGATGCATGCAAGATTTAGAAAAATTTATTTTCTTAACTTCCAAAAGGAGCGTAAGAAAGAAAATAATCCAGCCCCGCTAGTTAAAATAAACAATTAATATGGGGAAGGTGAACATCACCATACTGTAAATAAGCCTCCCAGGCCCTATCCTCGACTTCGACCCACAAACACAAAGTAAGTGAGGAGGAACCTCGATTGCAACTTACGTGAGGAAGAGAACAAGGAAATAAAGAAACCCGAGTATGGTGGAAGATAAAAATCGAAAACTAGTAAATCCATAAAGTTTCCACAAAAATATCACAAAAGAAAAATATGAGTACGATTGCCAACCATACTCGGAAAATCTCGTAATAATTCCGAATAAAGCAACGACGTGTCTCACACGTCAAATTAATTTCAAACGGGTAACAATTCGTAAGATTAGATTATAAATCATAATTATTCTTCCCTCAAAATCCCATTTCAAAAAAGTAATTATAAAAAATTCAAGTCGACAAAAGACATTAACTTAATTTCCGGAAATTTGTCGAAAAAAATCAAATAATAACCATGTTATCCAAATCGAGCATAGAAAATTTAAAATTGAGATCATGCTAGAAGCATTAACCAAATAAATAATGTGATAATCCGAAATTAAAATAATATGCTCGATAAATTTCATGCTAATTAGTAAAGCATTAATTTGATAAAGTAAATGCATGCATCATTTCTTAAAATAAAAGTCCACTCACAGTATTTGGCTAATATTGTCCTTGATCGGTATTCTCCTCGTATGGAGACTCCTCTCCTCCTTGAAGTGCTCGAGATTGCCGGTGAAAATTTTCCATAAATTTCAAACCCTAGAATCGGGAATTTTTTCGATTCTCTCTCCACACTTTGAATTGGTCACACCCAGAATTTAGAATAAAGAAATTCGAATCTGAAACGTGAAACTGAACCAGCCCAAGAAACACATAGAAAATTCTTCATTTAAATTAAGCGATAAAATAAACCGAGCTCACCAACATCAAATACGGACTCGTTCTTTAGAGCCACATATTAATGTACAAAGAGTTTACAAATTAAACTGACCGACAATTCAATAAATAACCACACTCACTACACAGCAGAAGAATAAAACTAACGTGCACTTCAATATCCAAGCTACAACAGCAACCAACCCTCAGCTTCGATGACTGTTACTCCAACCTGCACAATAAACCCTACACCATGGAATAGTGCACTGGGTTGAAACGACAAACCCGGTAAGCTTTTGCAAGCTCGTGTGAGTAAACTTAAATAATCACAAAAACGTCTTTCCAACTCAAGAACAATAAATCAACACAATGATTAATTCTAACAACAAATCCTTTTCTTTTTCTTGTTAAGGAATACACATGTCACACCCGTGACAAATCAAATCATTCTAAATGAAAACCGGTAATCCCTGCATAGAAATTTTAGTTCAGAAAATCACCAAAAGTATACAACCAAAACCATAGTAATCCCTGCATATAGTTTAGTTCAGGAGATTACATTTAAGGTCAACCAACGTCACCTCCACAATTCATTCGAAATCAAGTCCCACATGGACGACAAAAGAAAGGACATCGACACTCTCTTTTAAACAAATATACCCATGGGCATATGATAACTCAAAATTATCCCCCAAGAAGTATATTGTACTCAAAGACATACAATAACTCATAGTTATTTCCTAAGCAGTACAATGAACTCATAGGCATACAATAACTCAGAGTTATTCCCTAAGCAATACATTGTACTCAAAGGCATACAATAACTCAAAGTTATTCCCTAAGGAGTACATTGGCAGACAGACTAGAGCTCTAACTGAATTGTAGCCTGTCACCTCGGCTGAGGTTCAAACCTACAATAATACTTGCCTTGATCACCAATGTGATAAACGATACTCAACCGAACATTTGAAAGTCCACTTGATTCAAATACTTTCCTCAAGCAAAACACACTTTTACACAAAAATTAACACATCATGATAGTTGTGTGCTTGTAAGAGAAATGCTCAAAATAACAATTCAATCAACTCTCAATCATTACTTCACCAATGTCACACCATCCAATATATATATATATATATATATCATTCATGCAGGAATGACCACTAATACCAACTATAGTTCACACGTATTAAAACTAAGAAATTTATTTTATACTTAAATTCATTTTTTTACCTGTGTGCCGTAGCCCTATGAACCGTAGTCGATCGAGTTCATATTATTTCAAACAAATCTTTATTTTTGAAAACGATTCACAATTATCAATAAATTCCGACAATTAGATAACTCGGTTCGTAAATGAACCACTTGAGATTTACTCAACTAAAAATCCCTCTGCGTCTTCTCTTACCGCAGAGATAAGGTATCGACTAGTCTCCGTCAATCACCTAAGGAATGTACGTCACAACTTAGTACACGAATTGAAAACAATTAAGTGTCGAACCCCCATTTGCACTAAAATCTTGAAAGCAATGCCAATCGAGGCGAAACTTCATTTGAGACCACTTGTGGTCTCTGGAATACTTATATGTTCAATCTATCAAAATTACAAGTTGATCGGACGACCGAATCCTCTCGGATTGAAAACCGATCAAACCAAAAACCCTAAAACTTTGAAAATTCATAACTTGTTCATACGATTTCCAAAAATTACAAACTATATATCGAAATGATTGTATCGATATGTAGAATAAAAAGAGGAACATAAACTATTCCTGGGGTGGCCGGAAACCACCACAGTGGCGGCACCGTCGCCGGTCCAAAGTCAAAATTTGACAAAACTTCCAACACAAAAGTTTATCATCTCACCTCCAATTACAACTTTCATAACTACACCAAAGTCAAATTATAAGTCAAATTGTCTAATTTTACCTCGATAGCTTTGAAACCCGAAGACCCTTAGTTTCCCAATCTTCAAAATTCGAGCTCCAAAGGTTGAATCGTTGCAAGCCACCTTGGGAGAAAGCTTCTACATTCTCTGGGCTCCAAAAGCCCCCAACAATCACCGGTTATGGTGGCCGGAATTGGAAATTCCGATCTTGGCGATTTGCAGCGTCGCTGACAAACTTCCTGACATTGTTGCGTCGTGCATGGGTCGACCCACGCCGTGAAACTTCCCAGACTTGGAGATGGGACTGAGGCTAAGAGAATGGAAGAAATGATTAGTCGATTGGTGGTTGGAGGAGGGAGAATGAGCTCGGCGAAAGTTGCTCGGGATAGCTCGGGAGAGAGGAGAGAGAGAAACTTTCCAAAAACGGAAATTCTGATATTTTCTGATTTTTTTCTTATTTAACCAAAATAGAAACTTTTTCCGATGACCATAACTTCTTCATATGAACCCCGATTCACGTTCCGCATGTCCACGAACTTGTATCGACGCACTCTGCAATATCTGTGAAGGAGGTTTTCACAGAATCTTAACGTATAAAAAGTCAAACTTCGTAACCCCCTAAAACGTGTATTTCGAATAATTAATCGTCCGAAACAATTTCGCTCTATCCTCGAACCACGAAATCGTATTAACTAACACTTTATTAATTCTAGGAAATTCTGAGAAATTAATAACGAATTTTCAGGGTTTTACAGAATTGAAGCTAGAAGCTTGAGGGAAAATGATCAATGGCTCGAGGCACTTCTATTAGACCCAGTTTGGTGGCCAGAACTGGAAGAATTTGCCGGAAAGCTCCGATTTGCTACAGTGTTGCTCTTGGCTTGATTTCTCTCTATTTCGGTCAAATTGCAGTGACCCATGGTTATTGGTGTGTAGAGGATGAAGAGGGGGTTCCAAAATGGCCGGTGACATGCCGTCAGGTGGCCGGATGGCGGCAAAATGAAGGGGAGAAGGAGCGAGACCAACGGGAAAGAGAGAGAGAGAGATTTAGGGAGAGGAGAGAGAGAGAGTTACCGAGAGGGAGGGGGTAGGTTTCCGGAAATGGAAACCTACCACAGTAACTTTCTCTCTCTCTCTCTCTCTCTATATATATACACACACACACACACACACACACACACACACACACACTAATTTACCATGAACAATAACTTTCACATTTTAGGCCATAACTTTCGCATACGAACTCTAATTTAAGCGTATCACATGTTCACGAACTCGGTTTAACATCCCCTACAACTTTCGTGAAGAGAAATTTCTCAAATTGTTATCCCATGAAAATCGACTTCTTACACCCCCCCCTAAATGGTAAAAAATGAAACTGAGGACGGTAAAACGTATAATAATTCACTTATACACAGTAAAAGGGGTAAATAGGATATGATGCATATCAATTCACTCCCCCTTAGAAAAATTTCATCCTCAAAATTTACATACCTGTTAGAAAAGATGGGAGTACTGCTACCTCATATGATCCTCTGGTTCCCAAGTAGCTTCTTCTACTAAATGATTACTCCAAAGTACTTTAACCAAATGTATCGTCTTCTTCCTGAGTACTTGCTCCCTTCTATCGAGTATCTGTATCAGTTTCTCCTCATAAGTTAGATCCTCTAATCAAATAAGCTGTTCTTCTAAGACATGAGAGAGATCAGCAATATACTTGTGGAGCATGGACACGTGGAAGGCATCATGAATTTGTGAGGGATCAACAATATACTTGTTCACCTTCCTCATATTAATTGTTTATTTTAACCAGCGGGGTTGGATTATTTTCTTTCTTACGTTCCTTTCGAAGTTAAGAAAATACATTTTTCTAAATCTTGCATGCATCAGAAATTTATTTTCCAAAGTTAAACTGTGGGAAAGTATAAAACTCTTTCATTTTTCCTTATGTTATAATTATTAACTTTTGTCCACTCACGCTAACATTTTTAAATGCTTTCCCCCTGGACGCTTTGGTTTCAAATGCCTAGTTCTCAACTTCGTTGCTCGGTGGATTAAGAGTGAGCCATAGTGATCACATCTGCTTCCATCATTCATAGCGTAGGTTACCTGTTTAACCTACGTACTGAACTTTATATCAATTTCTGTTTTTAGATTGCTCTGATTACTATGGGAATTGTGACCCAGACTTATAGTAAATTATATTTGGGGTTCATGGCCTAACTTTGGTGAATTGTTGTATTTAATTGTGGAGTTTTGTTGGACTTTAAGTATTTGAAGTATTATTATTATTTTTGATTGTGAGGTGGTTTGGAATATGGGAGCAGGGTGGCTCCAGGAGTTTACGATTGGGTTATTAGAATATTTTTGGATTCTTACAGGTTTGGGTTGCCTACTTTTATGGGAGGCTCTGCCGAATTTTTTTGTAAAATCTTCTTTAAAAGTGAGTCCCACAGGGCCACTTCGGATTTCAGAGTGAAATTTAGGGCCGGCCCTGTCTGATGATATCTCTGTGGTTAATTTATATTTCCTCGTAGGGGGTAGTGAGTGTCGTGAATACCTCATACCTTGGCTGTGGAGGACTTTTTACATATGGGGTGTCCCGAGAGTCCCTGTTGCGGTTGTTGCGGCCGTTGCATAGTTGCTTTGGTTTTTCTGGACTTTTACCGTAGTTCTGCTGGCGTTTGTCCTGGCTATAGTTGGGCTTGTCCTGTTGCCACTCCTTCGCCTTCCCCTCTTGCGTAGGGTGAACTTGAGCCAAGGGCTTTGGATTGAGTGTAACCATTGTTGTTGCTGGGCTCTCGGTACTGGTACTGGTATCGGGAACATCAAAGGTTTCAAACTCTACCTGTGCATGTAGAATGGCTACGTTCATGTGTTTATCATAATCCCTTAGTCTGTGAGCATTGATTTCATAGAGGAATAGGCCTAGCTTGAGAGCCTGTTTGAATGCGTTCTCTGGAATGACCTTGTCGAGATTTCGACAGTTAGCAGCGATGGACTGCCATCATGTCACGAAGTCTTGCAGTCCCTCACCCTCTTGGTTTTTTACCTTGAAGAGTTGGGCGGTAGAGAGGTAGTCTCCGGCACGAAGAATGAACCTAGTCACGAATTTGTCTACTAGTTGCTGGAAGCTATCCACTAAGTTAGGTGGTAATCCTAAAAACTATGTTAGGGCTTCCTCAAAAAGAGTTTCCTCAAAAGCATGACAAGCTAGCCATAGCGTCCGAATAGTGGGTGTTGTTGAGTAATGATTTGAAAATTTCCAAATGTTAGTAAGGGTTCGTGGTGCCACCTATTCATCTTGGAGGGTTTCAAATCAGAAGGGTGTTTTTCAGCTTGAACGCGTGGAGTAAAGGGGCCTAGCTGGTCTTCCTTTGAACCTTGTCGACACAGGGCGCCATGCTTTATTCTCGGGAGCTTCAATACATTGTTGGAGTCCGTTTATGGTCTGGTTCATTTGGAGGAGTAACCTAGTAGTCATATCTATAGCCATGTTGCCTGATCCTGAGAGAAGAGTGGGCTCTGGTGGCGGCTAGCTCAGGGACTCATTGTGTAAGGCAACATTCATATAGATGATTCTTTGGGTAGTGCTGGTGTTCGGGATGAAGGTGCTTGCTGAAGCATTGCCGATATTGGAGGTACCAATTATCCTTTATTACGTGCTATAGTTATTCCTTATTTAAAATGCTATACATATAAATTTCGTTTTGCCATGATAATGAAAATTCCTGTGCCTTTTACATACACACTCATCATGATAAAACATTTTCACATAGCATCGAAAAATGTGACCATTACGAATCTTAGTCTTGAAATCTAATTCATATTTTTGGAAAATAATTCACGTGGATGTCTTTATGACTGCGTAATTTATATCTTCCCTCTTGTTTATGTAGATGGCTAATCCAACTCGACCTGAATTTGACATCTTGGACTCAGAAGAACTTGAGTACCATCGTTGGGTTTCCGATATAGAAACTGCATTTGTGGCAAAAGACTACACTACCACCATTACCAACCCCAAAGACGATGTACCGTCTAATAAGGTGAAAGTAAATGTCTTAACGTTTCTGATGCGACATATTGATCTTGGCCTACGCTGGGAGTACCTTCAGTTGAAGATACCCAAAGAACCGTGGGATGCCCTTAAGGGACGTTTTGGGAACATTCACGATACTTAGCTCCCAGAACTGACCATTCAGTGGAATGAAATCCGCTTGTTGGACTAGAAAAGGGTCAATGACTTCAACAAGAACATGTTGCGCCTAAAAGCACGTCTAAATTTCTGTGGAAAGGAACTCACAGAAGATGATATGATCCAGAAGACTCTTTCCACTTTTCCCACTTTAGCACTTATACTAGCGAACCAGTATAGGCTAAAGTATGACAACATAAGAATCACAACCTTCAATAAGCAACAAGTGGCTGAGAGGCATAATGATGAGGTTCTCTTGAACAACAACGCCAGGCCCACTGGGACAAAGAAAAATTTTGAGGCTAATTATGGAAAAATGAAAGGTGGAAAGAACCCCAATGCATAGGGGTTTGGACATGCTGATCCCTACCCACATGGCAACAATGTACCACATGGCAAGGGATGTGGGGGTCGTGGTATGGGCCCTGGGGGCTCTCCCAATGTATGGCGCAGAGATGGTGATGCTGGCCTTAGTGGTCATGGAAACAAGGTGCAAAGGGCACCGATGAACCCTTCAGTTAAACAGGAAAGAGTTGATAAATTAGATTTCTGAAGAAAACCTTGATTTGATTACCGTTGGCTTGTTAATAAATTTCGGATCTTATTCTGAAGCAATGAATTTGTTCAACTTTTATTTACTACACATATTTACATGATTCGAAATAGAACTATAAAGATGTAAAGCAATACATCTAGCAAAAGAAAAAAAATTATTTAAATGAAAAGATTATCATTCAACATAAAATAGAAATACTCTAAAGAATATGAGATATATTTAATGTCACAGATGCTCTATATGCACCAAGAGCTAATCGAACCTTGTTAAGTTTCAAAGTTATTCGTGCCAATAGTTATCATGTAGAAACACACTGTGAGAATGGAACTGAATACCTTTATATTACCTCTAATGAATGTGGAAGGAAACACATTTTAGAGAAACTCATGAGTCAATCTAGTGGACTGTACCACACTACAATTGGAATCATTGAATCCTATGCTCTCACCAACAATGAAATGTGGGACATTGACTTATACAGGCTTTGGCATGACCTCCTAGGCACCCTGGTTGTGACATGATGATCTGTATTTTAAAGAACTCACATGGACATCCCTTCTTTCTAGTGAAAAATAAAATGGGAGAAAAATCCGCCACACTGCAAGGTGTCGGTCCTAGTACTGCTCAAATGTAGCCATTGCCTTCTGAAGTACCAGAAGCACTACCTCTCTCCCATTATGCCTCATTGACTATTTCAAAGGAACATCACTCGTTTTGCAAAGCCTGCTCTTTAGCAAAAACAGGATCGAGACCTTCCTATGCTAAAGACACAAAACAAAACATTCCATTATTACAAAGGATACAAGGAGATATCTGTGGACCTATCCATCCAGAATGCGGACCATTCAAGTACTTTATGGTTCTGGTGGATGCTTCGACACACTAGTCACATGTCGTTTTATTGTCCACAAGAAATGCTGCATTTGCAAAACTCCTAGCACAGATTATAAGTTTAAGGGCTTACCACCCTGATCACCCTATCAAGTCTATAAAGCTTGATAACGCTGGAAAGTTTACATCAAAAGCATTTGATGAATATTGCATGTCTATTGGGGTCGACACACTGGTCACATGTCGTTTTATTGTCCACAAGAAATGTTGCATTTGCAAAACTCCTAGCACAGATTATAAGTTTAAGGGCTTACCACCCTGATCACCCTATCAAGTCTATAAAGCTTGATAACGCTAGAGAGTTTACATCAAAAGCATTTGATGAATATTGCATGTCTATTGGGATCAATGTAGAGCATCTTGTACCCCATGTGCATACACAAAATGGTCTCGCAGAAGCCACCATAAAAAGGTTATAGATGGTGGCTAGGGCATTGGTTATGCACACCAACCTGCCTATATATATATATATATATATCTGCATGGGGTTATGCAATATTGCACGCAGCTTTACTTATTCATTTCAGACCCACTGCTAGCCAACCATTTTCTGCGTAATAGTTGGTAACTGGATATGAGCCTGACATTTCACACTTACGCATATTTGATTGCGCAGTATATGTGCCTATTGCACCCCCACAGAGCATCAAAATGGGTCCTCAGAGATGATTAAGTATTTATGTTAGATATGAATCCCCAACAATTATCTGCTACTTGGAACCCTTGACAGGCGATCTCTTTATCACTAGATTCGCGAATTGTCACTTTGATAAGACAGTCTTTCCGTTGTTAGGGGGAGATAGGAAAAAGGATTTTCCAAGGGAACGACAAGAATTGTCGTGGTTTGTCCCCACTCTATCTCATTTTGATCCCCGCACTTCACAATGTGAACGTGAAGTGAAAAGAATAATCGATCTTCAGAACGTAGCAGATTCGATGCCTGATGCTTTTACTGTTATCACAAAAGTGATGAGATCACATATACCAGCAGCAAATGTGCCTACAAGGTTAGAAGTCCCCAACAAGGGGCACAGTGCCGTAGAAAGAGGCACTGCAACAGCACTTAGTGGAGGTGTGGTTGAGGCCGTGGCTCCCCAAAGGAAGAGGGGGAGGATACTTGGTTCGATTGACACTCACCCAAGGACGAAGAAGGGGAGTAAGGCACAAACCGATCCATTAATCATCGATGTAGAGAATCCCTCTCATGAGATTGCCTCTGATTATAGTTATGTCCATGAATCAATAATGGAGGACGCTCCGATATTTGAAATGATTGCAGAGAACAAAGAAATCTCAAAGGATTATGAGAGTGCGTATGAGTTGATAGAAAGATTTTCCATACACATTGATGATGTATTTGCATACACTGTTGCTCAAGAAATCATAGAGCACGATGATATTGAACGACGCTCTGTTGCAGAATGTCAACAAAGAGCAGATTGGCCTAAATGGAAAGAAGCAATCCAGGTAGAACTAGATTCTCTGGCAAAGAGACAGGTATTTGGTTCGGTAGTGCTAACCCCACTAAGTGTAAAGCCTGTAGAACATAAATGAGTCTTTGTTAGAAAGCGTAATGAGAAGAATGAAGTTCTGAGCTACAAGGCTCGCCTTATGGCGCAAGGTTTCTCAAAACGCCCTAGAATTGACTACAAGGAGACATACTCTCCCGTAATGGACGTTATAACATTCCACTACTTAGTTAGCTTGGTAGTTCCTGAAAGGCTGGAAATGCAGCTCATGGATGTGGTTACTGCATATCACTATGGGGATCTTGATTCAGAGATATATATGAAAGTGCCTGATGGCCTATCATTACCCAAATCAAGTGACTCTAAACCATGGAGTGCGTTTGCAATTAGGTTGAAACACTCATTTACGGATTGAAACAATCCGAGAGGATGTGGTATACCCGTCTAAGTGACTACTTGATTGGAAAGGGATATAAGAACGATGAATTGTGCCCCTGCGTATTCATAAAGAAAACAAGATCTGGATTTGCAATTGTAGCTGTATATGTCGATTATATGAACATAATAGGTACTCTTGATGAAATAAGAGAAACCGCGAACTACTTGAAATCCAAATTTGAGATGAAGGCTCTTGGGAAAACTCGATTCTGTTTAGGCCTTGAACTAGAACACCGAGTTTGTGGAATACTAATCCACCAGTCTGCGTATGTCCAAAAGTCAGGCGATTTAACATAGACAAAGCGCATCCTGCTAGCACTCCCATGATCGGTTGAAGTTTAGATGCAAGGAAAGATCCGTTTCGTCCAAAGGAAGATGACGAAGAGGTGTTGGGAGCTGAAATTCCCTATCTTAGTGCAATAGGTGCATTATTGTACTTAGCCTAATGTGCTCGACCAGACATTACATTCTCAGTGAACTTGTTAGCTAGATTTAGCTTAGCGCCAACGTAGCGTCACTGGAATGGTATCAAGAACTTTTCCGATACCTAAAAGGAACTATTGACTTGGCTTGGGACTGTTCTTTTCCTACAAAGAGACAAGAGGGACCGCAGATAGAACTGCAATCCCTAAAGGAAATGTTGATGGCGAAAGCGCCACTCACTACACCGAAACGCCAAATGACATTTTGGTTGGTTTTGCTGATGCTGGGTACCTCTCTGACCAACATAAAGGTCGTTCCCAAACTGGTTATGTATTTACCATTGGGAACACGGTGATATCTTGGAGATCAACCAAGTAAACCCTTGTGGCTACCTCCTCAAACCACTCAGAGATCATTGCTCTACATGAGGCAGTTCGTGAGTGTATCTGGTTAAGAGCTATCATTACACATATTTGAGGGACCAGTGGTTTGAGTTCTATCATTGAAGAGTCTACTTGCATTTATGAAGATAATGCAGCTTGCATCGAACAGATGAAGCTAGGATATATCAAGAGTGATAATACAAAACACATATCGCCAAAGTTTTTTTACAATCAGCAACAACATGCCTTTCCTCAAGATTCAAGTGAATCAAGTAAGGTCTGAGGAGAATGTGGCAGATTTGTTCACCAAATCATTGCCTAAGGCCATATTTGAGAAACATGTGAAAAACATAGGAATGCGAAGACTTTCCAAGCTCCCTTGATTAATGTAAATATCAGGGGGATGTATAGATGTCAGGGAGAGTCTAACACACACATGTCATCCTCAAATGTAAAAGGTGCGTTGTGCTCTTTTCCTCTGACCAAGGTGTATTTTTTGTCCAAGAGGGTTTTTATTGATACTTGGCAAGGTTTTTAGTGAGACAACAAGTCATGCACCATTTCATCTTTGACTTGGCACAAGGGGGAGTGTTAAAGGAAAAACACATTATGTGCTTTCGTCAAAGTGACTGACGGAGAGGGAATCAAGGAATAATTTGTGATATATTACCATCAATCAGCAAAGATTACAGATTAGTTAGCATTTAATGTCATCACTGTAATTGATATTTCCGTTGTAATTCTCTCCCTATATAAAAGGACTATGAAATGAAATGAGTAGACCAATTTCAATTTTATTTTACTTTTACACAATTTTATTTTATCATTATTATTATTTTTTTAACAAAAATATGAGATGTGTATTAAGTAAAAAGGAATATGTGTGGATAAAATTTTCATATATTCTTTGATAATTCTTTTCTTTGAACTTCCCGTATATTTCGCATCACCTATATTTTAATCCTTCATCCAACCTATTTATGCTTGGGGGATGAGATATCCAGGTTGGTCCATTTGGCAATGGCAAAGCAATTAATTTTCTTCTAATAATTATTAGCCAAAAAAAAAATTCCTAATTTTATGGATTCGAACTACCTTCCAAGGCTCCATATTAATCTTCTTGACTGTTTCATACTCGTAAAATAGTTATCAGGGAGGAGACCAGTTCCTAAAAATTACCAATCAGCACGCTCATATTGAAATACTTTGAATCTCAATTCAATCAACCAACGTCACAAACATCTCATTCAATTCCGTCAGTTCGACAGGTAAGCCATTTTAGGTCATGATTGTAATCCAGTCATTTTCTACTCTATTATGTACGTTTTTCTGCATTAGAAGTTGACCGTGGTTTTCTTTCTGTTCGTTCTTGCGATGGATGCAAATAATATTGGAATAGAGAAAAGGTACAAGACGAAGAAGCAGATACGAGGAAAAACAACAGAGTTTTCCAAAATGTCAGAAGAGATGGTGGTGCAAATTTTACTAAGGTTGTGTCCTGAAACTCTGATGCGATTCAAGTGCGTTCGTAAGTCATGGAATACTATGATCAGCAACCCCAGCTTTGTAGCCAAGCACCTTTCGAATCTCGATACACAAAAGAAGCACTCCACCTGCGTTTTGTGCAAGCGTTTTGTCCCCAGGGATAATGACGAGAAGGAAGCTGTATGTTCATTGATTACATTTTTTCATGGTAATGATGCTGATGATCATGAGCATCTCCCTCAGACTGTTGTCAAGGACATTGAATTTCCACTTTCTATGGATTTAATCACGAAGAGCACATTTCCTGAAAATGAGATTCTTGGAGCTGTAGGTATAAGAGGGCATTGTAATGGGATCATTTGTCTAGTTGATGGTGTTAGCACTGTCTTATGGAATCCAGCAATCAGGGAATTCAAGATTCTTCCCCAGGCATGCATTCTAGAGAGGACTTTAGATTCTGTCGGATTTGGCTATGACACCATATATAACGATTACAAAGTCTTTAGTATTATATCGCATGATGAGGGTGGGACACCCGAAGTAGAAGTATACAGCCTGAGTACCGACTCTTGGGTAGAGATAAACAATGATCATTTAGAAACAGAAACAACCAACCTTTATCCTCAATTTTTCCAAATGTACTTCAAGGGAATCTGTTACTGGACCGGATGTGAGCAACAAAAGGAATTCATGAGCTATTTAGATGAACAAGATGAGGAATGGATTAGGCAGCTAATCATTGTCTTTGATCTGAGCGATGGAGTATTTGGTGACATACTATTTCCTTATAGTTTATACGACCCAATAACTCCTTATTTAGAAATGCAAGTTATTGTGTGGAAAGAATCTGTCGCTCTTTTTGGTCAGTATCGTTTTGATGTTACTGATGCTGCTTTTGGATTATGGGTAATGGATGATGTAGTCAAGGGTTCTTGGACAAAACACTTAACCCTAGATACCGTATTAGGTATTTGGAAGAATTTGGAATGTTGGAAGAGCGACGAGATTCTTATGATTGCCAATGACAAACGTATATTGTCTTACAACGTCATTAGTCAAGAGATTGAATATCTTCCGATTGATAGTTTGTATCCAGATCATTCCGAAGCTGTAGTCTATGTAAAGAGTATAGTTTCTATTATACATGGGAAGTAGCAAGCCGAAGAGCATTTTAGCAGCCTCTCTATTTTTGTTTTTTAGCTATTTTAGAGAGCAGGTTTAATTTTTTTTTTATCTATTTTAGCAGCTGCACCAAATTTTTAACTGGTTCTCAATTTTAACTTCAGCTATCTCGCTCCTAAATATAGTGTCAGATGAGACTCTCTATTAATTTCGTTAATATAAAACATTCTTTTTAAGTTATTTTATATTTAATTTATAAATGGATTTACACTGTTTTTTCTTCATTCAATAAATAATATATAATTCAATACTAGCTAAAATAGAGAGAGTTGATGTAGATGTACTTTAAAAATGATTAGTCAAAATGACTTTTTAGCTACTTTGGCTAAAATTTAACTAAAAAATAGCTAGCATTGTTGAAGATTTTTTTGATTTGAAGAGGTCATATATTATGCAATTCAGCAAGCAGTACATTAATGACTTGCTCCTGAGGGGCTGTCACAAAAAGTCATTACCTAGAGCATACTACACTAGCACACCCCTTACACGAGCATACTACAAACAGCACACCCACCTTTTAGGATTAAGCCCAAAACAAGGAAAATTAGACCTCTGAAGATGAATATAATTTGATAGCGAAGCGCATATTTTCCTTGTCGATCTCCTCACTCAATAAAAGAGAAAAATAAGCCTAGCATCCTTTCGTGAAAATGAATGGAGAGGCAATGCTTGTTGAGAATATATACATCCCATATGGAAAAATGAGACATTGCCTATGGGTTTATAAGGTGATTACACGCATTTTTATGCGCGTAATTGCACTCTAAACATTAGAATTAAGCTAATCTCCAAACCAATTATTATGTAATTAATCCATTTTTATTCATTTTGTAATAAATAATCTGAGTTGTGGAAACCGGACAAGATGGTGCGAAAATGTGCAAATTGGAATATTCTGACAAAATGATGAAATTGTTGATGCGGTCAACCGTAAGTCAAGGCGGTCAAGAAACGCAGAAGTGATTTGGAGAAAAGAAATAAAGAAAAAAATAATAATAACAATTAGTTTTAATTAACCAATGATTAAGCAAAGCTAATGACCTGCACGTTGGCTTCATTGAAAGAGGTTGAAGACCAAATGTTTTTGGTGACAAATGGCAGCACTACAATTAAACATGGTGGTTTAATTATGCAAGGATGGGTACTTGGGCAGCCAACGTATTAGCTGCAACCCATTTCTCTTTCTTTTCTTTTTCTCCACGCACTGCAGCCCATTTTTTGGATTTCTCCTCTCCTCTTGTTGCACGTGCATCATTACCCAGCTTTGTTATCTACCTATTTTCCCTCTCATATGTAACAACCCGATCGACCATGACCTAATATCCTCTATACACAACACCAGCCGCAGAACCCATTATTTATCCTTCCTCTCCCCAAACAATAGCCGCACCATATTTTCATATTCCTTTACCCTTCCTTCATCACCTCACCAAGAACCTCCTCACCCAATTTATCATTCTCCATCATTTTCCAAAGAAAATCAAAGGGGCTTTTACTACCCACACCATCAATTGCTCATCAACACAAAGAGATTTTACTTTTGGTAAAGAGTAGGGGCTTAATTTCAAGTTGGGTTCATGTTTACCTATAGCAAATTGTGAGCCTAGCTTGTGTTCGCTCTCTCCTCTATCATTTCTCTTAATTTCTTATGTATTTGAGTATGGGTAGTGAGTAGTTCAATTTTGGGAGTTAGGGTTGTGAAGCCCTAACTCATCTTGTATAAATATTGATGCTTTAATTTTAATAAATGCAATTTCCATTTTGTATGCTTTAAATCAGAATTTATTAGTTCTTAGAAGTATGTTTCTAGGCTTTGTCACCCTTTGAAATTATGTTGTGGGCAATTGTGATGAGTATATTGATAAATTGACAAGTTATTGGTCTTGTTGCATCTATGATTTAAGTGTGGTAACCATTAGCTAGCTTAAATATTGTAGCTTACTTGAGTCTCTATTATCTTGCTCTCTAGGCCTCTAATTTTGGATATTGCGGCCTTAACCGGCATAATGCCTAAATTAGAGAGTTGATTGTGGCCTTAACCGGCATAGTCAATACACCGAAAGGATAATTGGTTTAGTAGCCTTAACCGGTACTAGATACGGGACTCGACACATATAGGAAATGCATGCATTTGTGAAATTGGTATCGATATTTGTAAGATAGTTAGTGTGAATCACCCGACACTCCCATGTTCCCATTAATTTCAAATCCGAATTTTAATTTCTTGCTTGATAATTAGTTGTTTGCTTTTATTTTAATTTGCATTTAATTTAGTTAATTCCCAATTCAAAACTCCCAAACAAAATTTTGCCTTCCATTGTGCATAACTCATTTGGGCTACAAGTTAGTGGCTTTGATTAGGCTTAGTGTGAACCCCAGATTACTTTATCATGGTATCAGAGCGGGTTATCCACGTGTGCATGTCAAACAGCTGCACAGGATTCACATCACCCAAAAGTTGTCCACATGTATGGCTTGAAAATTCGCCACATGTGTGGGGGGGAGGGCGTTGAGAATATATACATCCCACATGGAAAAAAATGGGACCTTGCCTATGAGTTTATAAGGGTTTGGGCCACTCCATCCATTACCAATTGGTTTTGGATGTGAATCCCAAATTACTTTATCAATGCTAAGATAAAAAATAAAATCCTAAAAAACTTGTAGGCCCAAAACAACCAGGTCCACAATAAGATTAAGGTCCAAAGAGCCCAACTAGGTCAAACCCTAGTTTTTTTTTTTTTTTTACTTTGTCAAGGGGAACCCAAAGGCTTCCTAAGCCCAAGATAAACCCCTTCGGCGCATGTGAAATGCTCCAACTGTGCATTGTAGCACAGTGCTTAGCCATTTTGACAGCTTCGGGGTTCGAACCTAGGTTGGAGAGCACACCCAACTAGGCAAGAACCACTAGGCCACTTGTAGTGGTTAGGTCAAACCCTAGTTGAATGACCTACTTCCTCTATAGAACTGCCGCTGCCTCACCAACCGTCGAGACCACTCTATGTTCTTATAGTAGACTTGTCAATGTCCAAATAAAATTGCCACTCTATGTTCTTATACACCTATTATGTGAAGTAATTAGGACCAATGAATTTTGGAATAACTTGAGGACGGCAGTGAATAACTGCTCCAAGCTTTATTACTTGCTTAAACATAAAATATAAAATATTCTAGAAATATAGGCTTCAAGCAATTAGATAGAGACTGGCAATAATATTCGCTACAAAGAAAAAAAATGGAAATACTTATTGCTCTAATGATGAAAAATCCTTGTTATGTTAATGATATATGCATGCAAATACTTTGATCGGGGTCTGAGAGAGGTGGCGATACGACGGTCGTGGCGGAAGGATGGTGGTGGTCGGGTTTTTTGTGCAAAAGCCATCTTGGACTGGGATCCATGTTTAGACCCTCCTAGCCTCAGTTTGTTAATGGGCCTGTTTTCGGCCAAGGGTGTCACGCCCCTAATTTCAAACACAATAATAAAGCAATTAGATCAAATACAGAGCACTGAGCGTGATGGTTCGGACATCAATACTAAAAAGCTGTGAAAATTTTCTTTTAAACAAGACACCTAAATGATGTCCCGAACCCACAATGTAAATACAGACTCACTCTTTAGAGTCACATATTTCATTAAGCAAAGTTTACAAATTAAACTGAAATATCAATTCAATAAGTAACTGCACACACTACACTCATTACACAATGGAAGACTAAAAATTGCGTAGCACAATTAGACAGTAACCTTGCCACTACAAGGCAAGGAAGTTCTACGGCTTCAATCATGCTCACCCTAACCTGCAAGATAACCCCTACACCATGGAATAGTGCACCGGGTTGCAACCACAATCCCGGTAAGCTTTTGCAAGCTTGTATGAGTAAACTAAAAAACTAGAAACAGAAACACATGCTTAAGTTCTCTCAACCCAACAGTCAATAAACATATAACACAACATCAACTATCCATTTCTCAAAATGTAATAACATGCATCAACAAGTCCGCTCGTGACAAAATCTATATGCTCAAACGTCAAAAATAGGCCTACTTGGGTTTGGGTCACAGCTTTACCCATTCCAAGATCCATAAGGAAAATGAGCCCTTATTGGAATTAGGTAGCAGAGATTGAATAGGAAACTTCAATCAATAATCACTATGCCAAAAAGGCCTTCAGACGACATAATTTTTTTTTTCTGTCGTCTGAATATACACTAAAACCATACTGGTTTAATTTGGAAAAATGGTGAGCATTCAGACAACACATTTGTGTAATTGTAGAAGGTGGTGATTTCCTATCTCAAATTTGGATAAATGGTGAGCATTCAGACAACATATTTATGTAGTTGTAGAAGGTGGTGATTGCCTATCTCAAATTTGGATAAATGGTGAGCATTCAGACAACACATTTATGTAGTTGTACAAGGTGGTGATTTCCTATCTCAAATTTGGAGGGATATCCAAAAGTTGATGAATTATTTTCCCTCTCAAATAGACATATGCCCTAGTTGACTGGAATATGTTGTGACATTCAGACAACATTTAAATGTTTACTCAATGTGGGGGTTGTTTTAAAATTTTCCAAGTAATTTTGACTTGTGCTATTTGAAATATATCCCTCGCAATTAAGTCACTTTCTGTCCTTCTCACTCGATCAATCAGCTCTGTCATCTCGACCTAGCTAGCTAGAACCCGCGAAAACTAAAACACCAGCCTCACTTTCTCCTTTTCACTTAGCTCTCTCAGCTCTCTCCGATCTCGGTTCTCTTTCAGCTAATTTCGATTCGGTTCTTTTCTATTTGGGGATGGGGTGCCTTTCATCCTCGTCAAAATAACAAACACCGTTCAGTGTTCTGGTTACTTAAAACCCAGACCTCTCTCTCTCTCAGCCTCCTTGATAGACGACGACGGCGGCGAAACAGCTGCATTCAATGACTTTGCTCGGTGTCTTCTTGAATCCGAAGTCAATCACTCACTGAGTCGTCGTCTTCTCTATCTCAATCTCTCATGGACGGTTGCCGGTACTAGCCCTCTCCCTTTGTCCTCGAAGCTCAATTGCACCATTGAAGCTTTGTTTTGAGAAAGATGTTGGCTCTAGTCAATTTTTCTGGGATTTATATGATATGGGTTTCGTTCAATTTCGTTTTTATTGGGTTTTTAATGCATGTGTTTTGTTTCTCAATAGATGAAATTGGTAAGTTTAATTGAAACACAGTTGTTTTGCAGATCTATACCTTCAGATTCTTCACCCCGAAGCAATCAAGAGCCAACACAAGAGTTCCCTACAAGAAAGATTAGTTTGCTATATCGACCATTGGGGCTTGGTTGCTGTGATTGTAGCAAGGTTAGTCCTGTGTAGACTTTTGAACTGATTTTGTTAATAGGAAATTGTGAATGAGGAGGACACCGTCCCGATAAGCATGGTTGATTTTTTGAAGAATCAAAAACTGTTACACCCCACATCAGATATACCCTTTTTACTGAGTTACATGAAATTCTTTATGGTTACCGTTCGCGGTTAT
>LYNE01004163.1:5223-20103 GCA_001662545.1 Rosa x damascena
TTTTTGGTTTTTGGTAAAATTGGGGCAGAATGCCCAGAAGGAAAGAAAAAAGAAAACAGAAAAAAAATTTAGGGGCCAATAATATGATTATTGGGAGGCAATAATATGATTATTGGGGGACAATAATATGAGTATTGGGGGGCAATAATATGATTACAGGATATTATTAGGGGGCAATAAAATCAGACGCCGGAATCCGGTCATCAATCTAGTACAATAATATGATTATTGGGGGGCAATAATATGTTTATTGGGGGGCAATAATATGATTATTGGGCATTATTAGGGGCCAATAAAATTAGACGCCGGAATCCGGTCACCAGTCCGGTAGTCGGAATCTGGTCACCTGTCGCCGGAGTCCGGTCATCGAAGACCGCGGCCGGCTATTGGTCACCGAAGCACAGCAAGGTGGAGAATGACTTCTCTCTCTAAGTGAGAAAGAAGGAGAGGGCAAAAAAGTCCCAAAAATAAATAAAAAGAATAAAAAAATAATTAATTGGGTAAAGGGGAAATAATCCCTTAGAGTGTTTTGGGTTAATGGGGTTAGAAAACTGTTAGTGGAGCAAGTGGGCAATTTTTAGCCAAAAATCGGGTAAATGATCATTTCCCTTTTTTTTTAATCTTTGATCAACATGCCATCAAATTCATAATGAAAGGAAGTGTCACAAGTAGGGGATACATACAATACTCATTTAGGCCTACTTTGGCAACTTTGAAATGTGGACTTTTGAAATAGTCGTATCGTGCTTATTATTCACTTATATATTTATCTTCTTCCAATACTTTGGCACCAAATATTAGTCTCCAACAAGTTGTAAACGTGACTTACGTGGAAAATTCTAAACACGACTTGACAAAAGCAGAAATATATATATTGTTTTCAAAGATATGTTAAGTGATCGAGTACGATCAACCTAGCCAACTCATAACGGAGTGCATGAATTCGTTTTTGGCTCACTGTGGACAGGTACAGCATATTAAGATCTGCGCTAAGGCCTGGCATTATCACGATTCACGACACTCATATAAATTATTACCTAAACGCAAATGATCATACCCGTACTGATTCTGGCCCCCAAGTTTCAATTTTCGGGTTCTTTCACTGAAACTTTCACGTTCAATAACCGTGCTATCTGCAGCAAAAGCTACTTTATTTGTAGATCCAGCCATCTGCAACATTATTGTAGAAACCACGTAACTCCATACTGAAGAATCATCCGTCAACGACAGGAAAAAGAAAAGAGAAGATTGTATATGAAACCAATTATCGATCGATCTTACCATCTGAACTGGAGGACTAGTGCAGACTGGACTAGTGGTCCGTGGCCAAAATAAACAAGGTTTGCTCATGATCAGTAGATCGATTGCAAATAAACATTTTCCTTGAATAAGCGGGCAGCTCAGACTGCCATGAACTTTTTTTGAGGGAGGAGGACTGCATACATAATTGTACTGCAAATTAGAGACGCAGGCATAAAGCTTAAATATAAGCGCGCGCGCACACACACAAAAACATATAAAAGGACATTTCTCGCCTGGTGTTCGGTTCTTACATCACTTACTTCTTTATCATCATCTCTGACTTCTCGCCTGAAACAATTCGATAACAGCTCGTCAGCCTGTACATCCATATTATCAAGCAGAGCAACCAAAAACGGTTGGAGCTGGAAGGTTTGTACACCTTTATTGCAAACTAAATATACTCGCCATAGGAGGGGTTATATTACCGGATGTTATCATATAAAACATGGGGTGGTAGTGGATGATACATATACATGCATATATCAAAACCTGATTCCAATCTCCAATATTGACTCAAAAATACAGAACCTAGATATCCTCGGCATGCGAAACTAACTAATTTTTTCCTGCGGAAGAAGTTACATGCCTCCGGGGCCGGCCCTACTGCTAGGCAGGCTTGGCGACAGCCCAGGGCACCAGAGTAAATGGGGCACCAATTGTAAAGCCCAATGTATATTAGTATATATATGTGTGTGCTATGAGGCCATCTTTGGAAAGAAAAAACAGAAAAAATAGAAAATGAAAAAGTCTAGGAATTTAATTATAATTAAAGTTGGGATCTCGCATAGTCGCATCTTCTCTTTCGTTGTAAAATCTTTCTAGCTTTTTTCCATAAAACAAGAAGACATACAATCAGTTGGCTTTTTTGTTGTTGTCATTTTTGTTGCAATCTCCAGAAATTAAAGTTTATGTCTTCTACTTTTCTAGACTCTGATAAAGTAATCTGGGGTTCACATCCAAAACCAATTGGCAATGGATGGAGTGGCCCAAACCCTTATAAATCCATAGGCAAGGTCCCATTTTTCCCATGTGGGATGTATATATTCTCAACAGACTCCAGTACAGAATGAGAAAGAGATTGTACTTTTTTTGTTAATGAGTTTTGTTAACCTTAATACTATAATTTTGCTCAATTTTGCAGTAAAAGTTTATTTTTGTTACAGAAATTTACAGTAGAGTCTGATACTTCAATTGAAAAACTTGATGCCTCTAAGATTTTTTTTTTTTAAAAAGAGTTCTCTAAAAAAAACAAAAACCCTAGGCGGCGAGTAGTCGTCTTGAGAAGTGTATTCCTGGTCCGACGGCACGCCCTCGTGGCGGCGGCGTCGGACGGGCCAAAATGGACATCGTGTCAGGCGGTGGCTAGTACTGGTGTATGCCCAGTCGAAGTGAGGGCTGTATGGTGCTGAGTTCGCTATCCATATCTGTTGGAGGCCCTGTCGGTGAAGGGCAATGTCGGGCAGGAGACGGGCGTGCGACGATCCTCCTAAGATCGGAGTACACACGGTGGGAGGAGAGGTTACTTGGGGATGTTGAGTGGATGACGGAGTGGTGGGTTCCTGTTATGCTCAGGCTGCATCAGCGTGTTCCGATCTGGTTTGGGTGTTTTGGAACAGCATTGAGGACGTGGGTGCTTGGGAGGGGCGGCCTTTCTTACCGACGTGGTGGGGATGATCGAGGGACGGAGGGACGGTCAGTAGGCAACGACTGGCATGCTGCCGGTAACGGGACGGCAAGTGTGGTTCCTACGAGATGGTGGCGTGGCAGCATCTTCGGCTTGCATTTTCGGCGACCTAAGGCTAGGGCTGGTTCAAAAGTGGGCTGGGCCCTAATCTGTGGCTAGAATATCCTGGCTTCATGGGTCTATGATAGGGTTTGGGCCTATTTTTTGGGTCCTGCCCAAGCTATTTTGTTTCCTGAAGTTTTTTTACTTTTATGTTCTTTAGGTTGGATGCGCTTTATGCGACCAATAAATTCCTACATTTATTGTGTAGGAATAATCGGGGTATGTGCCTGTGTATGCACTCTACGTGCCTTGTCTGCTCTAGGTCGGCGGCGAGTTATTTGCTTCGTCAAATGGGCGCTGCCGCCCAGTGGCAGGGTGAGACTAAGTGTCGTCGGATTTACTTTTTGGTGGCAACATAGGAAGAAAACTATGCTAAAGCTGGTAATTATGCTATGTTGTAATCGGGTTACATATCGAGTTATCTTTCCGCTATGTCACTGCTATGTTAAAGCAAATGGAGTAGCTAATTGTGTACTCTTTGCTAGTTGGTGCTTGTTAGAATACAAGTCTCTTGTAGAGATTTCTGATATTATTTCGGAAAATATTCTAGATGCTTATTGTAATCAGGGGTTTAGGCTCAATGTCCCCTCCTTGTATTCGATAGTTTCATTAATTAAGGCTTGAGGGCAGCCGCACCAGCCCTTTATTCAAAAAAAAAAAAAAGTTTTATTTAAGTGTAGCTAGATTAACCTCAATACATTTTAGAAACAGGGATTTTCACAGAATCTTGTTACACTCTTGACAAACTTAGAAACAACAATTTTTTACAAGACTTATTCGAGTTTGTTGATAAAAAAAAATAGGCCTAAAGATAATTCTCGCCCGCTGTCTTGAAAGACTCAGGGTCGGCCCTGCATGCCTCTAGTTGTGGTCTCGAATATGTTTGCATTTTCATAAGATGTTGTTCCATACAACACTCACAGATTTGATTGATATGGATAAAACTAAACAAAGATATGTTATTTCCATCTCCATCTATAAGGATGTTTTAAAGACTACTTCCTCGAATCTGATACTTGAGGATATTTTTAAATTTAATAATTGAAGCTTTTAATTCTCTAATTAACTTCATGTGAATGAATGAAATTAAATGGGCTCTTGACCAAATGCCCAAATTTGGGCTAACATGAACCCATTTACTCCATTAAGAGATCAGCGTGCCCACTTACCCAGTTTAGAGCATCTTTAGCAATGCTTTTAAATTTGAGCTAAAGTAGCTAAAAAGTCATTTTAGCTAACCAGTTTAGAAATACGTCTGCATCACTGCTCTCTATTCTAGCTAGTTTTGAATTTATATTATTTTTTAAATGAAGATTAAATAATTTAAATATATAAAATAACTCAATATGAATGTTTTAAATTATAGAGAGTCTCATCTCGCTCTCTATATTTAGGAGTGGGATAGCAAAAAGTTATAATAGAGAGCCACTTAGGAATCTGGTGTAGCAACTAAAATATATAAAAAGCTAAACATGCTTTCCAAAATAGCTAAGGAGCAAAAATAGAGAGTCTGCTAAAGATGCTCTTAAAGACTAAAAGACAAATTTAACATCCAAATAATTAAAAAAATTACAAAGCCTCTCTCTCTCTCTCTCTCTCTCTCAGACACAAATCCGCGTCCTCCATCGTTGATCTGTCCAAGTCAACTCGCTCCGGCCACTGCAACTCCTCGAAGGCTTCGCGGCCATCACCACCAGCTTTTCCATCGTCAAGCCCTGGGCCGCCATCATCTGAGGCTTCGTCGCCGCCGTCGTGGAAGGAGAAACCTGAAAATCTGGGTCGGTCTGCGTCGCTCATCGGCTGCAGCTCAGTGGCTTAAGAAGTTGCTCTTTCTAATCACCGTAACTACTTCCCTCTCTCTCTCTCTCTCTATGCGAAGTGCGAATCACCGGCGACTTCTCTCTCACATCTGAACAGCTGCAGACACCGCTACCAATTGGAATCATTGTGACCTCTCTCTCTCTCTCTCTCTCTCTCTCTCTCTCTCTCTCTCTGCGAATCACTGGGGCTTTTCTCTCTTTCCGATATGAACAACCGCGGACAATCGAGCCATGGAATAGGGGAGAATGCGTGGTCATCGTTGCAAATGGCGTCTTTGAGGTGGTTGAAGTGGTGTCGGAGGTCATGGAACTTGCGTTTGCATATCTGAGGAGTGAGGCGGTGGAGGTTGGAACTGCGCTTGAGGAATCAGGCAGCAACTGAGTCCCAGGTTTGAGTGTCGTAGCAGCAGACGATGTAGGCGAGGAGGAGCTCCTCCAACGTCATCCATGTTGTTGCGGTGGTTTGTTTCTCTGAAAAATTGACCGATTTCAATATGGGATGTTGCTAGTAGTGATTGTTTTGTTTATTATGATTTGGTTGGGCAATAATAAGATCATTAGTGGGCAATAATAAGATTATTGGAATGCAATAATAAGATTATTGGGGGCCAGCAAAAAGATTATTGGGGGGTAATAATAAGATTATTAGGAGGCAATAATAAGATTATTGGGGGCCGAATTCTGGTCACGGGTCCTAGCTACCACCGGATTCTAGTGACCGGTTGCTGGAATCCTGCCACCGGAGCCCAGCGAAGTTTTCGATGACTCTCTCTCTCTAAGTGATAAAGAGGGAGAGGGCAAAATTGTCCTAAAAATAAATAGAAAACAATAAAAAAATTACTTAATTGGGTATTAGGGCAAAAAATATGTAAATTATTGGGTAAATGGGCAATCTCGTAAGATGTTTGGGTAAGTGGAGTTAGTATTGCTCAAATTTGGGTAAATGGACATTTTCTCAAATTAATAAGCCAAATTCGAATTTGCTTAGCCAATTAATTACCATCTTTCTCATTTCAGTTTTATACAATGACACTGTATAACATGTGTTTACACAATTTAGAAATAAAAGTTGCCGTCATACTAAAAACAAAACAAAAATTCAATATATAGACACTTTACTGACCCTCTAATAAACACTTTTCCGATCGATCTGCACAAACCTCCCGGTAACTATATTTTGTACTTATTGAAAAAAAATATTTCAAAAAGAAAAAAAGGTCCTTACTGAAAAATCCAAAGATTATATATGTGAAAATCTATACTTTTTACTAATATTAGAAAAGTAAAATATAGTGAATATTATTATCTTTGCTTGAATATTGACATATATTCTTAAATATATATATATATATATATATTTGTTTTATATGGTATGAGTTGTATATATATAGTTTACTAAAACGTGTAGTTATGTGTGTATCTAAATATTTAAGCTATCTGTACGTGTGTGTCTATATATATATATGCGCCAATTATTAGGGCATCTTTTATTTTATTTTATTTTTTTATCGAAAAAGGTCATCCCAATATTGTATTTCAGCAAGCAATATCAAAACGACACTTCCAAAGGGTCGTCAGAATGAGTCGTTTATAGAGTACCCTAATAACCTATTCTACGAACAGAATAAGAACTAGCATACCCCAAGTACACCCACCTTTTAAAATTACGCACTTTTATTCTAACAAAAACATAGAAACTCCGAAGCAGAAGTAAAAAATTCAACAGAGCAACTAGTCTTTGCGACCTGAAAAACTAAAATCAAACAGCATTAGGGAGAAAGGGTGATGTAACACCCTCCTCCTCGTCTTATGGAACCAGTCCCTCAATCATAGGACTAGCCTCTCCATTCGCAGCCATCTCTGTTACCTCAATTGCAGCAATGACAACCTCAGCAACCTCTTCCTCAGTCTCTTTGTTGTGACACTTCCATTTCTTAGGGCTTTTGGTTTTCAAAGTCATAACCAACTCCCTACTAGCTTTCGATTTATTCTTACTACCCTTGGGCCTTCCCAACTTCTTCTTCTTGGGAGAAATCAGCAGTTTCCCTTGCTTGTGTTTCAAAGCTAAGGACAAATCATCATCAACCTGAAGCACCGACTCAAGGAAGGTCAAGTAGCGTTTGCCAGACCTAGCAGATAGATTATGTGCCTTTCTTTTCTTCCCAGATAATTTCACAAACTCTCGAATATGAGCATCCTTCTGACATTTGGAGATGGTATAACAGGTAGCTAGAGGCAGTTCCACAACCTTCAAAGAATCGTCAACAGGTAGAGAAGGAAAAGGAATAACCTAATTTTTCATAAAACCACTGCACTCAAACCAGCCTTGACCTGTTTTGAATTTATGGGAATTCCCATAATTTTGGAGACTTACGCCGCCTGCACACCCACTGTCTCATGGGCATAAAAAACTGCACAATCACTGCGACTGTCCTCCGCTGTAGAGCCTGCTTTCTGGCCACTTTTTTGCGCACCTCTAGAAACCAAAAACCTCCAAACAGAATCTGATTCCTCTCCGCTTCCCTGTCAAATTGAAATACAAACCAATCCCTAACATCCTGGATAGTAAGACTAGATCTGATCCTCTAAATAGTTGGAATGGTGCCTTTGAAGTCGGGAAACTTTGCTTTTGGGCCTAGCAAACTCCCCACCATATACCAATTTTTATCTTGAAGTGCCGCAGCTCCTACCGAACCTAGATCAACACGAGCAGAGTCCAACAACTAGAACGCAGCTGCCAGGGTAGCTATAACATCTGCCATGATTCTTGGATTGAGTTTTGGGAGTTTTTGTCAAAGAAAGAATTATGTACTTACATGAGCATTTGCCTAAGCATAATTAGCTACAATGAGCCAAGCTCATATTGCCGCTAGCAGCACCAACAATTGTCAAGGGTACGACCTATGGAAACACCGCCAAACAGGTTATCACCTGAGCTCCGGCTCAGCTCGAGATCACCTTTGATGTGCCGCGCCAAGATCACCTCGCTGAAGTATCAGAAGCTGGGAATTGAAGCGCATCAGTCCCACATCGAAAACAAGGAAGAGATCAGTTTCTCCCTCACCTATAAAAAGTCCACTCCTCTCTCCTCATTAACTACGCATTCATTACTTACCTAACGTTATTCTATCAACATAAATATATTGACTGACTTAGGCATCGGAGTAGAGAAGACCACCAATCGCGGTCTCCCTCTGACGCTAGGTTACGATATCGCAACAATCTCTTCAGTAGCTGTAAAGGCTTGGACTAGCATTAACAAGATTTGGCTACCACTAAATCTCAAACTTTAACAAATTCCACGAGAAACCCTAGCAGAGAGCGGTTAGGTCATATGCGTCATATGTAAAAACAGTAAGACAATTAATTATTGGGGCATCTGTTTGTATTTTTAAACCCAAATTAAAAGAAAAGCTCAAGTTTAGTTGAATTATACTTTTGTTAGAGTTAAGGTTGATGTCGTTTAATGACAAACTGACTTTCAAACTCAAAATTTAATTTATTGTGTGCTTGGCTACTGTTTTGCTATATGTGATTGGGTGCGGCTATTGTCACCCTATTATTTTCTTTGGTCACCTTACTTGCTCATTACACCCTGTATTGTAATATTCAATATTAAATTTACTTATCTAACTCATTTCTTTTTCCATATATATCCTTATGTGAAGAGGGTTTCAATCACTGGTATACTTCATATTTGGTCTGGATATTTAACAAAAATTCCATGCTAAAAAAGACGCTCTCTCACCAGAAACTAGAGGGCGGCTAGGGTTCCTTCAGTTCTCATCGGGTGGCCTTTGTGTCGCGCTTGGCCATTAGCCTTGTTGGTGTGATGTGAGATCGTGAATTTTGAAGTTAGTCAAATCTTATTTTTGAGCGTGGAATGGAAAGTAGAGGTCACCACGAGTTCAGAGCATTTTTCGGTGAATTTTTCCAGTTCCCGAGCTATATATTTTTAAGGAATTTTTGAAGTTTGGATGCAAAGCAAATTAGGTGGCAACGTGGCGCCTCATTATTGGTCAAAAGCATGACTTGGTACCACGTTGCAGCAGCCTTATAGCTGTCATCCTAAAAGGCTAAAGTCATCTGCCACTTGTCAAAAAGAGACATGAACATTGTTCTATAGTTGACAAGTATTTCAAGCACCTTGGGTGGAAGTTTTATGTGTTGACACATGGCAAGCTATGATTGGTCTAGTCTCCCTATAAATAGAACTCAACCCATATCAGAATTCTCCACAATTTTCAAAGAATTTTCTCTCTCTTTCAGTTTCTTTCTCTAGAACTTGTTTTTGTCATATCTTTTAAACTATAAGTCTGATTTAGGATCCGTTTTCTCCTATAGATTTGTCTCAACGCGATCTTTCTATTGGTGGAAAGAAAAGTCAGCTTTGGTAAAACTATTTTGATGATATAGGAGGCTTGGTTTTATTTTGTATTGTCCACAATTGTCGGAAATAAGGTAGGGGGATCTCGGGGAAACTTCTTATGATTGGATATTGATTTTATGTGCTTCGTCTATATATTATTCTGGTTAATTTTATTTTGAATGATTTCTTTGAAGATATTTGAATTACATGTACTGAATATACGTTGATTGATATAACTATGCATGTTTCATGGAGATTGTTATTCATCAACTGTAAAGGAGTTGGGGAAAATTGTGGTTATTTGATGATTATGGGAATTATTTTTTGTGTAGTTGAGTTTGAACATTGTAGAAATCAAGCTCAGGCGAGCCCGTGTGCACATTTAGATTTAGAATATCGGTGGTATAATTGTCGATATATTTAGGTGATTTGGGCTTGGAGATCAACGTTTCGGACAAGATGACTAGCAAAAAGGGTTTGGGGGATTTGATTGAGTCAGGGGGTTAATTAATTTATGTGTTTGGATATTCAAGTCACAGTTGCAAAACTGTAAAGTACACGGTATGGGACGTGTATGCTTGCTTATTCTGGTATATGGATTAACGGGTATATACATGGAGTTGGATTGCATCATTGTTTGATATGCATGTTATAATTGAAATACATGATTGTGTTATCTTTGGTCAATTATCCATGAGGAGGTTTTATGTCCCTACTGAGCTGCTAGTTGAGTGTTGAGTCACAAATTACTTATGCAATTGTGCCCAATAATTATGAAAATTGATTTGTCTTCCATGATATTTTATCCTTTTTAATCTATTTCCTTTTATTTGTAGGAAACCTTGCATTGAGAATAAGATGACTATTTGAGGCTTGAAATGCAGAGATTTGAAGCTAGGGGAAGAAGACACGGAGATTAGAAGAAAATTGCAAATTGACTTTTCCGGCAAGCCGCCACTCATGGAGGGTCTTTTCTCCAGCAAAGGAGGACCATGGTTGTGAGAATATCCCATCACTTGAAATTCAAATATCTCCCTACACCTTGTCCTTTTGTCACCTTGCCAATTTGGGACCATTTGGGGGACAAATGGTGTAAGAGCATCTCTTGCATACTTTGGGACCAAAGAGGACATACATAGCTGATCAAAGAGATGCCAAAGACCAATTATTCAGAATTCTTGACTCCATTCAATCATCTTCATCCTATCCATGATCCATTTTCTCTCTAAAGAAGACACCACCATTTCCACCACTAAAACCACCATCTCCACCTCTAAAACCTCCATTTCCACCACTACATCCTCCATTTCTTCCACCACTCAACACCACAACTCACCTTAGAGATTCCAAATTTCACTATTCTTACCAATATCAAGAGCTTGGAGCAAGGAGAAGGAGGTGATTACCACCACATCATGTTCTTGGAGACCCATCTCCACCACCTCTTCCGACATCATCAATAGTCACTCTTTACTCCCTATCTCTTTATGTATTTGATGTTTAATAGAATGTTGAAGCTTGTGTATCTAGCTATGTGTGAGTAGCGAACTAGTTGGGGCTAGGGTTGAAAGCCCTAGCCAAACTTGCTTGGATTGATGATTTTGTTTATAAATTGATGCAAATTCATGTTGTCATTCTCACATGCTAAGTCAATAGTTGAATGCATTACTTAGACCTAATCAATTTGAGTTATGTGTTTGCCATGACATGAAGTTTTTCCTAGAGATTGATTACCTTTAGGCAAAAAGGGAGCATGAAAGCACACCATGTGTGCATGTGAGGGTAGTGAGCTAAAATCACCTAGAGATAGAATTGGTTTGCTTGCTTGGTTACCTAAACTCTAAGATTTATGCATTTAGGGGCAAATGATTGAGACCTATCCGGTAATTGAATTTGTCTCTAGATAGTTAGTTCTAGACTTATCCGGTTAGAGTTAATAAAATGAAAGAGGTTTAAGCCTTAGTAGTCCTATCCGGATGCTAAGAGGGTAGTTGGACAATTAGCTTTGCATTATTCATATTCAATTGCTTTAATGCTTGCAAGGGTGGCAAAAGGTGAAACCCGATGCCCTAACTCCCATCCATTTGATAACAACTTGTTTAGTTTAGCTTAGTTTATATTACTTGCTTTCATTGTTTCAATTTGAATAGAAACCAATCTCAAAGTCAAAATCAAATCTCTACACACCATCTTGCACATACTCACCATGAACTTTGGTTCACTTGTGAGCCTTTGTTTGTGATTGTACATTTGCATATTCTTATAGTTTTTCCTTAGGTTTTCCCTAGTTAGGAAAAGATTTACCAATCCTCGTGGGTTCGACATCCCATATTCTATAACTTGTACCTCTTGCACTTGAGGGTGGCTTCAATATTAACATTGAGCTCACCCCTTAACATATTTTGCAGGTATGAAATCAAGATACTAAAGCAAGAAGCTCTGATATGTATATAATGTCAAATGGGTTGTGAAACTTGTGTTTTGTTTATGTTTGTTTGAAATAAAGAATGAGTACTAGTGTACTATGTGTGATAGATAGAGATTATGTAATACATATATATATATATATATATATATATATGCTTCTGCTAGAATTTTGAGATCTTGTTATCTAGTTGTTAGTTCACGATTTATTTATTTATTTTTGTCACATTTTGATTATAGAAATTTTAGTTCTATAATTAAGATGTGATTCACACCTTAACTCGAGATTAGAAAAGTAGCTTGAGTCAGGGCGAGACATGTGAGTAGTGTACTGTCGGAAGGCGAGCCTTGTTGGAGTGGATTGTGGCTCCTGATGGTAAGGCTAGGCTCTGGCTTGGTCAAAGAGAGATTCTAGTTGTGCGAGATCCGATAATGCAGATCCAGGTGGATGGTTTTTGAGCTACAGTGGCGATGATGTTTGTTCTTATTTTTGAATTTGACAGCATTGGCGCCCGATCCTGGTCTGTTATTGCGCTAGGCTTGTGGATTGACAGCAACATGGTGGATCGAGGAGCAACACATAGATGGTGGCTTTGATGGAGGCGTAAGCAGCGGGGTTTTCAGATGGAGGGTTTAGTTGAGGGGTCCGGCTGGCCGCGTCGAGTGATGATGGTAGTGTTCCTCATGGCGGCAGCGGGGCTGGTGTGTGCTGTTGGTGGCTTTGCATAGTGCAACATAGGCTGGTTGAGCTGCTTGCTGTTTGGCTTTGGCTAGGGCAGACTAGGTTATTGGGCTGGGCCCTCTATTTCAGTTTTAGTGTTGTTTTAGCTTAATAGTTCCCTATTTTTTTTAAGGCACTATGCTTATTAGGTTACTTAATGAGCCACGAGTGTAGTTTGCTTGTCTATTTGCTATATCTTTTCTTAGCTTATAGACTCGCTTTTAAGTAGGGCTGTCAATTCCGACACGACCCGATAACATGACTCGAAACCCGCACGAAATAAACCGGGTTGAACCCGCACGATTAAAAAGCGGGTCAGCCGTGGGTCAACCCGCCATGACCCATTTAATAAATGGGTTGGCCACGGGTCAACCCGCCAACACGAAGTGAATCCGTATAACCCGATTATGCTATACTTCTTCTTGAAATTTTGGACGTTAGGATTATTTGATCATAGGATTAGACAATTTGAAATATTTTGCTTTATAATTATTGGATTTAATTATTTATGAATATATATATATATAATTATTTATATTCTTAGTCTTGTGGAGTTTTTAGTGAATTTAATCAATTTATGCATTTTTGTAGTTAAATAAGTCAACCCTTAAATGAGTCATTTTGTCTAACAAGACAAGACATATTTGTTAAATGGGTTAAGCGGGTTGGAAATGGGTAACCCGTTTAATAAATAGGTTGGGTTTGGGTTTAAATTTTTGACACAATGGGTTGGGTTTGGGTTTGTATATTGCGACACGACAAATACCTTGACCCGACACGAACCCAACCAGACACGACCCATTGACAGCCCTACTTTTAAGTAAGCGCTAAGTTCGGATATAGATAGTCTATCCCTATGTACCACTGTGGTTTCTATCACGAATCCTTGATTAGTCCATAGTTAGATAGCGGGAGGGTATGTAATGGCCTTCTTGGCTTGAGTTTTGTTGAACGAAATTATCATTCCTTCAAAAAAAAAAAAAATCTTATATGACATATCCAATTAAAAAAGAAATTTTTTAACACAAATCTCTCATATAATTTATACCAATAAAAAACTAAAATTTATTACAGTTTCCTAAGAAAATATAATCTGATCTACTTTTATTTTCTTAATTTTTAGTTTCAGTTTCAGTGTTTGTCTATATCAATCTATATCAAAAAAATTATTAAGTTAACAATTGTCAGTAATGAAGAAGATAATCATTTTTTGTTTTCTTCATGTTTTAAGTTTTTACTTTTGGTGTTCACGAAAGGTATTGAAAAGATTATGATGAAATTAACACTAATGATTTTGTGAATTGAATAATGAATTAACAAATCAACGATGGAGAGGGAACAAAAAGGCAAAAAATAATTATAATAAATCATATTTGGGTGAAAAAGATGAAGATTAATGTTATCCAATGAGAAATTATGTAGTATTTGAATTTAATTAATTGGTTATGTATTGAATTTTCTTCAACAAATTTAAATTTTAGAAATTGAGTGTGCTTATTAGTCATTTTGCACTTGGATAATATTGTCTTTCAATAATTTAAATATTAGTAGGGTGATTTAAGATTATGGTAGGGTGACAATAGACGCACCCCTATGTGATTTTCTTTGTGAAACTTGACTGATGAATGAGTTATTGGGTGTTATATGTTATTCATGAATTAGTTGATTAGCATGTTCAAGAATTCTCATAACAAAAAGAGAGATTATTTTAATAGAACAGAATGGGAAGGAAATCTATGGCCGGGAGCATCCTTTTGTGTAGTTGAGCTTAATTTGTAGGGACTAAATTTCAAGTGGGCTAATAGGGATGTACGATTTTGGTGATCAAGGTTAAGCAAGATGACCAACAAAAAGGGAATCATGGCTTGGGTTATGAGATTAATTCATATGCTATTTCATCTAGAGTCACCTCAAAAAGGTAAATTACATGGTATGGAATATGTAGGCTTTTTGTGTTTTAGCATGTAAGTTAACAGGTATATAGGTGAAAGTAGCATTGCATACATGCATTATTATTGCTGGTCCGTGTTGTTTAAAGAGGCTTAGTCTCCTACTGAGCTATTGATACTCACCTCTACTAAACATTGCACGTACTGAACATGAAGTTTAATTTTCCTTTTTGAAGAGCTTTGGGAATAATGTGAAGAAAGTGTGTGGCTTGTCTTGTTAAGTTTTCTAGAATAAGATCAAAGGCTGCTAGTATGTAATTTTGCTTTTGAAATAATAGTTTGAACCTTTTGTTTTAGTTTTGTCAGAATAATGAAGTATTAAGAGAGTATCGTATTGCAATCTACATGTAACTTATGTTTGCTGCAATATAAAATGGGTGGTGCTATTCACACACCATTTTTCTTTATTCACGCACCCCCTCTATTTTTCTATTACTTTAAATCAATTTTTTTTTTACAAATTACCTTGACTACCCTCTCTTGCAATTAAGTTTTTTTTTTTTTTTTTT
>LYNE01004164.1:10624-20778 GCA_001662545.1 Rosa x damascena
CATCTTCACTAAAACAAGCTGACAGTCAGTGTGAGAATCTTAAAAATTTCATTACTTTGGTGCATTTATTTGATTTTTTTATACAACATTTGTATTGTTAGGGTTGATGGATTATATCTCAGTAATTAAGATTGCTTTAGTAATTGTTTTTCTTCAAACTCAACTGGTAAGCTATGTATCTGTAAAAGCTCTTTTCAATTGTGAAAAACTTATAGCGCCAAGATGATCTTTGAGATTCAGAATTTTGATTGAACAACATTCTTCTTTACTATGTTGTCCTCAACTCAAACTTTTGATTGTAAAATAGCACTTCAAAGTCTATATTAGCATCTTTATTACAAAAACATACTTTAGTCTTTGAGTTATATGAAATACAGAAGACATACATTTTTAGAGACCAAAACTGAAAGAACACAAGCCAACATTATAAAAGCTCACTGAGGTTTAGGGATTGGATAGAACATCTTATACAAGATGAAAGATTTGATTCTTTCTTTTCTAAACAAAGAAGAATGAGGTTATAGTTTTAGCAGGTATGCAAATATAGAAGACCACATGGCTAAACACAAAAAATGAGCTGACCCTTGATGGAGGGTGGACCTAAAAATACAGTTTCACACATGGGATTGCATGGTGGAGGGTGGATATTTGGATTTTTCAAAGTTGCAGACATCCACACTAGAATGGTCAAGCTCTTTGTGTAGTTCAACTATGCCGAAGATATAATCAATTGCACTGCACACATATTACTGTAGTACAACATATGTTTTAAGTTTTTCATTTTCCTGCCTCTTTAATTTTATTTGTTCTATGCCTGGTAAATTTCTGGTGTTCTTATGAGATTAACTTGATTTGATATCCAGTGAATGTTCATCAACGTGCGGGCCGATCATCATCAACACTTTCTGATGAGTACTTATCCTGCTGGTATGGTGTCGGGCCAAAAGTTCACTTTGGAATTGGTTGTGACTACTGTGGGGTAATGTCTTTTTATACTCCTCCCAACTTCTCATTTCTGAATCTAAGCACCTAGGGACCTGGCTTATTGGTCAGTCTTTCTCTGAATGAGTAATGCACCCAACTTAAAATCACACCACTCGCTAGAGGCCACACTCAAGGGTTTTTTCCTAGTAGCTAGCCACATAGCCGCATTGGACAGAGGAACTGCATCTTGCCTGGGGGATTAGTTATATGTTTTATTCTTTCATGTTGCTCATTGTTTCCCCAACCAATCTAGGCGATTCCCTTACAATTTTTTTTTTTTTCAAAGAAAATTTCTCTTCTATGTGGTCAAAGTTATTTATATGATATATTCTGCAGAAAGAGGATTCATGACTTTACTATTAGAAGACTTTCACTATTATTCCAGCACATGGTTTGTAATTGAGGCGGTTACATTATAGATATAGTAGAGATACTAATCATTATAATAGGATAATCGTAGTTGCAAGATGTATTGCATTTTCTTCTCCGCTACCTAACTCTATTCTGTTCTTTGCAGATGTCTCCAATTATTGGAGAGAGGTACAGATGTAAAGATTGTGTGGAGCTAATGGGTTTTGACCTATGTGGAGCATGCTATAAAGCCCCTTTTAAGATGTATGGTCGATTCAATCAGCAACATAAACCAGAACACAAGCTTGAGATTGTACAGCCAGAGATGATAGATATCGTTCCCTACCAGTCAGATGAAGATGGCGCGGAGGTTATTGAACACCTAGGAAATATCCCTCCTGTTCCCATTCCACAAGAACCTGAAAATGGCTCTAACAATCTGCAAAATGGTTCTGCTGCTTTTGTGATGTCAGTTGATACTTCACGAGATCCAGATGATGATTTTAATGATTGTTTACTGGATTTGACTCAAGAATGAGAAGATAACGCGCTATAATCCTAAAATCTAACTATATTGAATTTGTTGTCAGATCCATTTTTATTCAATGCAATAAGTCATGTGGTTTCGTTCTTCTTTTTAGTATCATTATTCAATTTTCTTGCATGAGAAAAATGTCTATTGAACTTGAGATACGCTTTCGATAAGGATATGGCTGCAGCTACCGGTAGCAAATTACTTGTGTTTCTTGATGGTCGAGAACAGTTCTGTTTCTTTTGTTGGTGTCAAATGCAGGGAACAGTTCTTTTTTTTTTCTTTTCTTTTTTTCTGTTCATCTTTGTTGCTAAATAAATGGGTGGAACTTCTTCCCGTGAAGTTCATTTTCATAACAGTTGAGTTTTGATTAGATATCCTTGCCTTAAGTTTTTTTACAAGTTTGCTGCCAAATTCGGCGGACAGTCGGACACTAAAAGGAAAGAAATTTGCTCTAGATCCCCAAGTGGTGAATGACAAGAAAAGTGCAATGCGTTTTGTTGCCAATGCCATAGGACTATACTATCGCTTCTTCATGAAGTCTATGCTGTCACTTACATCCATCGGCAGTTGACCATTGGCGTCACTCATCTCCGGTGAGGAACTATTGAGTGATATCTATTATGCACTGAAAAATTGTGTGAAATTGGTAGAGTGCCACATTGTGTGAGTGATTTCACATGGGGTTAAAGTATGTTAGTTTAGGTGAGAAGCCATCGATTAGCAATAGTTGCTTCAGTGAAATTTTACTGATTGTTCATTAACGAGAATTCAAATAAGTAATGGCCATGTTCGTGCTTGTTGAAATATTTTATATTTACCGATCCAAGAGTCTTTATTTTTCCAATACTAATTTTTTTTTTTTTTTTTTTGATAATAAGGAGGTCAGAAACTTTATTATAATAGGAGAAATTACACAATACTCAATTCAGCTGCAACACCAGCAGATAAAAAAGGAGCAGAAAAAAACAAAAATTCCTGACTAGAATTTGCAGCATGATTTGCTATCAAATGCGCAACATTGTTAGCACATCTCTTGACATGGACAAACTTCAGAGCCCGGCCTTCAATAAACTCAACCAGATCATCATACAATCTGCCAAGAGCAGAGAAATTTGGTTCTACAGCAGCAGTAAGTTGACGTTGAACCATCAGTGCATCAGTTCCAACAATGGCAGGAAAACAAGAATTTTCCTCGATATAGTTAAGAGCCAACTTACATGCTAGGATTTCAGCATGTTCTGGAGAAACCAGATTGGCAACCGGACGTCCACCTCCTGCCAACATCCTCCCTTCAGAATCACGAACAACAAATCCAATTCCACCCTTCCTAGAGCTTAGATTAAAAGAGCCATCAAAATTGATTTTAAGAAAACCAATAGGAGGACACTCCCATTTCTGAGCCCTAGCACTATGACTACTACCAGCCTTAGCATTGTGAAACCGATACTCAGACAGTCTAGCCATAGAATTGATTATCACATCTCCTGCCTGACTTCTCTTGCTTTCCCAAATTCGATTGTTTCTTTCCTTCCACACACCCCAAAGCAAGTAAAACAATTCTTCCAACCTTGAAGTGACTAAATTTTCCATGCAGAACCTCAACCAGCTGAAAATATCAAGTGAAAGAGCAGCTTGTGAAAAGCATACCTGATTGAACGTTGCATTAGGCCACAGTACTTGTCGAGTAAAAGAGCAATCCCGACAGAGATGCACAGTGGTCTCCAATTCTTCAGCACAAAGAACACACATCAAAGAGTCCAGTTCCACTCTCTTGGAGGTCAAACGTTCCAGAGATGGTACTATATTATGACAGATCTTCCAAATATGTAATTTAGCAGAACTTGGAATCAAAGCCTTCCAAAGCTTTTTCCAGAACACCGGTCCCAAAGTACTTGTAATTGGAACACTAGAAGAAGAACTTCAATAAGCAAACCGGTAAGCATTTTTTACTGTGAACTTACCCTTACCTTCCAGTCTCCAAGCCAGCCTATCAGACAAATGACGAGTACTTAGAGGTATAGCCAGAATTGCATCAGCTTCACCATTATCAAAATAGTTCCGCACCTCGGTTTCATTCCAAACTCCAGGAGCTGAGATAAAATGATTAACCTTCAAGTTATCATCCACCATCACATTACCTGAACTAGGTTTAAAAGCAGGAACCCCGGGAATCCAAGGATCACTCCACACGGACACAGAATTCCCATCACCAATCTGCCAATACGAGCCTTGAGTAATTAAATCCCTCGTGGAAAAGATACTCCGCCAAGAAAAGGATGGAGAGCTATGCGGCATAGCTGACCAAAAGGTACCATCTGGAAAATACCTAGCTTTATATAAACGAGCAATTAGGGAATCTGGCTTGTTCACCACTCTCAAAGCTTGCTTTGCAAGCATAGCATTATTAAACTCTGATAGACTCCGGAACCCTAAACCACCATCCTCCTTTGAATTACATAAGAAATCCCATGACTTCCAATGAATTTTGCGTTTATCCAACGTACTTCCCCACCAAAATCTAGCACACATCTGCTCCAAATCCTCACAAAAAAAATTTGTGAGTTGGAACACGCTCATAGCATAAGTTGGAAGTGCTTGAGCAACAACTCTGATCAAGATATCTTTCCCAGCTCCACTTAAAAGTTTTCCTTGCCAGATCTTTAGCTTCTTCACCAAATTATCCTTGATATACTGGAAAGTTTCTGTTTTCTTACGGCCGACATAGGTAGGAAGTCCCAAATATCTTTCGTGGGAGGCTACCACTTCCACACCCAAAGAAACTCGAAATTTCCTCCTGCATATAATCGGATACATTCTTACTGAACACTACTGAGCTTTTATTAAAATTTACCTACTGCCCTGAGCCTCTGCCATAAGTTTCGATCACGTCCTGGATCTGAAAGCACTCTTCCAAAGAAGCTTGAGCATACAACATACTATCATCCGCAAATAACAAATGATTTACTGAAGGAGCATCCTGACATACCTCAATGCCTGATAAAAGTCCTGCTTCTTGTTTCCTTTGTAGCAATGCTGAAAAGCCTTCAGCACCCAACAGGAACAGATATGGGGATAAAGGATCCCCTTGTCTAAACCCTCTACTTGGGATCACAAAACCTCAAGGTTTCCCTCTTACTAAAAAAGAATACCTCACTGTCGTAATACATTGCATCACCATGTCACACCACACCCGTGCAAAGCCAAATCTGTCTAAAACCTTCCCTAGGAAGGTCCACTCCATTCTGTCGTACGCCTTGCTTAATTAAATCAAGTTTCAAAGCCATAACACCCTCGTTACCATCTCTTTTGTTATGAACAAAATGTGCAACTTCATTTGCCACAAGGATATTATCAGTGATCAGTCGACCCGGAACAAACGCACTTTGGAACGGAGATATAATTGAAGGCAGAATTACCTTCAACCTATTAGCAATGACTTTCGAGCATATCTTGTAAATCACATTGCATAACGCAATTGGTCTCAAATCTGACATATGTTCTGGATTAGACACTTTGGGAATTAGACATATATGAGTAAAATTGATCTGCTTAAGCATGTGACCAGTATGCAAAAAACTGTGTACCGCCTCCTTGATATCAGCTCCTATCGTATCCCAATAGTGCTGAAAAAATAAAGGTGGCATTCCGTCGGGTCCTCGGGACTTGGTGGGATACATTTGGAATAGAGCACAGCGGACTTCCTCCGATGAATACTGTTCACATAAGTGCTCATTCATCTCCCATGTAACACATGGTTGAATTGCATGTAGAGTAGTCTCCATGGCTTCTAAGTCAAGTTCAGAAGCTGTGAACATGGATTGAAAGTAAGAAGAAACAACTTGTTCCATACTCAAATCATCTTCACGCCAAACACCCTCCACATCATATAAACCTTGGAGTGCATTTTTCCTCTTTCGGTTTGAGGCTTTACGATGGAAAAAGCCAGTATTCCTGTCTCCCTCCTTCAACCATGTGACTTTGGATCTCTGCTTCCAAAACGTTTCCTCCTGAGATAGAAGGGATTGCAAACAATCCATCAATCCTTTTCTTCTCATTCTATACCAGGTCAGCGTTATCCAAGTCCAACAATTCTTCAAGCCTTGCCCGGATTCCTAACATCTGTTGTTTTTGCACTCTAAATGTGCATTTCTTCCATTTATCTAGAGCAACTCTCGTAAGAGAGATTTTCTCAGCAACCTTGTACATAGGAGCACCAAATACATCAGTTTGCCACACCTCATGGACTAAGGGATCACAATCAGTATGTTGTAACCAATAAGCTTCAAACTTGAACCTATGATATTTAGGACGTTTGGCAACAGGAATGGTGCTAGCGTGTAGCAGAATTAGTATATGGTCAGAATCACTCGGAGGGAGGTGAGTTACCTTCGCATAACCATAGATGTCAAACCATGTCAGTGTGCATACCGCTCTGTCCAATCGCAACTGAGTATCTGAGTTCCACCATGTGGATTTCGTACCTTGAAACCCTAGATCCAGAAGATCCCCATACCCTAATGCATCCCGGAATCCCCTCATTTGGCTCTCAGCTCTAATCGGCCCATTGATCTTTTCTCCACTATTGAGAATCTCGTTGAAATCCCCTATAATGACCCATTGCAGCGAATCAAGATCACTCAACTCTCTCAATAGTTGCCATGAATGATCCCGATCATTAGTTCAGGAATAGCCATAAAAACCAGTTAAACGCCAACTTGGTTCTCCTGGATCTCCCCGTATCTCGGCATCAATATGATGTGCTGACGATGTACGAACATGAAGATCAACCTCATCAGTCCAAAATAAGCCGAGACCCCCATATTGGCCCTCACTCAGAAATTCCTTTGAATGAGGAAACCCTATAATGCACGACTCAGAGTTTGAAAGTCTTGAATATTACTTATCTTTGTCTCACAACGAAAGATAATTTGGGGGAGATTATGAGCAATGAGATCCTTCAGCGCCCTTGTAGTCGTACCAGTACAGATTCCTCTGCAGTTCCAACTAAGAATTTCCATATCCATGATAAATTAGAACTCGCTCTCTAGAAACCTAGAGAGTAACCCTAGTGCGGCTAGGTCAGCTAATACTAATTTGTTAAAAGGTGACTTTAAAAGATACATTTGCAATCCGATCTCAAAAACTACGATTTTTTTGTCGCAGATTGACTATGATTCTTTTTTTTTTCCTTACCATAACAGGTCAGCGACCACAAGCAATTAATCCAATTCAGACTTCTTAGTTTTTCATGACTGGTTAGACGAAAATATTTTTGATATTGTAGCAAAAAATACTCTTTTTTTTAACAAAAAAAAAAGGAGTGAATAAAGTAAATAACGAAGTTAAAGTTGAGTTACCAAAATGATATATTTAAAAATTAAGTTACTAAATTGTCGAACAGGTGAAACTTGAGTAATCATTTGAGATATTCTCCCTAAAAATGGACATAATAGAAAAAAGCCTCTCATCTACTACAGTCGGCAAGCTAAACCAAAACTCAAATCCTAGTTTCTTCTTTTCAAGTTCTTTCTGCTTACGACCATTGATTTCATCACAGCTAACTTTGCCTCCTCCTTGGCTTTAGTTAGGGATGGTGACCACAAAGGAATTGACAAGGATTGGAGGCATCCTGGTTCTAAAAAGTAAAAACCTCTCAATCTTTTTTATTGGGCAAGCCTTTGACCTATAAGAAGTTTGAAGTGGCTGATCTTCGCTTTCATTTTCAACAAACTGGGTGGTTGACAAACCATTTTGGATTCAAAAAGAAGCTAGGTGATCTATTTCTCATCTCTTTCAACGAAGCTCTTGTATGTTTGGAAGACTATGGTACGTGGGATTGCTCCCCTGACTTACCATGCTTCTGATGGTTTGGCTCGCTCTAAATACAAGGCCAAGTCCAAGATTTAATTATGTTTATGCTTTTGTAGATCATTCAGCTAGAAGTTAGATTTTTCTACATATTTATCATTGTTTGTAGGTTCACTTTGAATAAATGAACCCCTAAATTTTAATAAGTGGTGTTTATCAGATTTGGTTGTTGTTTGGTCCACATATTTGAGTTTGAAGAACTTATATACGTGTCATTCTAACTTTATAAATGAAAAGACGTGTATGTTTCTCTATGAACAAAAAAAATTAATAAATAGTAGGTTTATTGTTTTACTACAACCTAACCATTATCTTCCCTCACTTATTTTCAGAAACAATACCCCCGATAAAAATAAAATTCTAAAGTGCCTCAATCCACCTTATTATCGGTCTTTTCGTGTTTTCTGTAGTTGCGAAAAAGAGTACAATTTGAATTTGTAGTTTCCCAAAAAAAAAAAAAAATGAATAGTAAACCCTAAATTGGAGTCTTGCATATAGACTTGCCCTTTTTCCAACATGAGCAAGCAAAAGTGATTGTTTTTACTTTTTACCCGATTTAAGTGTTAAAAGACACTGCTGAAAATTCATAGATGATTTAAAGTTATAGGCTCATAGCCTTGTAGGTGATAGGTCTCATAGGACGGAAGTATTTGTTCCTACTAGAATTTTTGGTCACTTTCCAAATCGATGCACTGCCACCAGGTTCTAATGGGCCTGATGGGCCTTGGGCTCAAGATATATTGGATCTGGGCCTGAGTTTGAGGGGGAGGACAATTGCCGGCCTGGTGGTCCACTCCCATGAGTTTGTGGTCTTCGATCCCATTTCGTTTGTTATCGACGTCAGAAGGACCCGAATCTGGGATCCGGGTGGAATCTGCCAATGGTTCCGGATCTGGGATCCAGGAGGGAGTTGGGCTTGGGCTGCGTCCCACTGTTTTTGTTGGACTGTTGCTCATTTGATACTATGGTTTGGGGCTCCTATGCATTACTTGTATTGGATTCGGGACCCAAGTCTTTGGTATCTGTTCGTGAAAGATCGTCTGCCAACATGGCCATGTTCTGACACCCTTGGCCGGCTTAGATCTTTAGGTGAGAGAGTGCCTTCATTCCGGCGCCAAGTTGATTTTTGTCAAATTGTGCGTTGGAGTTCGATGGGTAGTCAAACCACCGACTACTCAAATCACTACACGGCTGCAATCCGTAGTGTAAAATCAGCGCTGCGTTTCGACGTTGCTGCTCTTGCATTTTTAATTCTTTGTATTTCTGATACAATTTTTGCACTTTTCTTTTCGCATTGTTTATTTTCTTTTTTATGCCTATTGGCTTGGTTTCGTTGTAATCTTTCAATTTCAATAAAGGGCTGACCTCATTTTACTCAAAAAAAAAAAAAAGTAAATAACGAAGTTAAAGTTGAGTTACCAAAGTGATATATTTAAAAATTAAGTTATTAAATTGTCGAATAGGTGAAACTTGAGTAATCATTTGAGATATTCTCCCTAAAAATGGACATAATAGAAAAAAACCTCTCATCTACTACGGTCGGCAAGCTAAACTAAAACTCAAATCCTAGTTTCTTCTTTTCAAGTTCTTTCTACTTACGACCATTGATTTCATCACAACTAACTTTGCCTCCTCCTTGGCTTTAGTTAGGGATGGTGACCACAAAGGAATTGACAAGGATTGGAGGCATCCTGGTTCTAAAAACCTCTCAATCTTTTTTATTGGGCAAGCCTTTGACCTATAAGAAGTTTGAAGTGGCTGATCTTCGCTTTCATTTTCAACAAACTGGGTGGTTGATAAACCATTTCGGATTCAAAAAGAAGCTAGGTGATCTACATATTTATCATTGTTTGTAGGTTCACTTTGAATAAATGAATCCCCAAATTTTAATAAGCGGTGTTTTTCAGATTTGGTTGTTGTTTGGTCCACATATTTGAGTTTGAAGAACTTATGTACGTGTCATTCTAACTTTATAAATGAAAAGACATGTATGTTTCTCTATGACCAAAAAAAATTAATAAATAGTAGGTTTATTGTTTTACTACAACCTAACCATTATCTTCCCTCACTTATTTTCCGAAACAATACCCCCGATAAAAATAAAATTCTAAAGTGTCTCAATCCACCTCATTATCGGTCTTTTCGTGTTTTCTGTAGTTGTGAAAAAGAGTACAATTTGAATTTGTAGTTTCCCAAAAAAAAGTAAAATGAATAGTAAACCCTAAATCCTAAATTGGAGTCTTGCATATAGACTTGCCCTTTTTCCAACATGAGCAAGCAGAAGTGATTGTTTTTACTTTTTACCCGATTTAAGTGTTAAAAGACACTGCTGAATTTCATAGATGATTTAAAGTTATAGGCTCATAGCCTTGTAGGTGATAGGTCTCATAGGACGGAAGTATTTTGTTCCTACTAG
>LYNE01004165.1:20708-34188 GCA_001662545.1 Rosa x damascena
GACTTGGTCAAGGAAATCCAAAGGCTTAGATATAGAGATAAGGTATAGAGATAATGTATGGTTGTGTTTGTCTTTGAGATTCACTGATCGGAAGTGGGACATAATCATTGTCATACACAAGGTCTAGGCAGTAGACTTGAAGAACGACTTGTCCATGCTACTGCTGAAGTGTATAGAACGCCGGTCGTTATCATAAACGAGTAGGAAACTACCTGGATATTTTCTAAACCAACAAGGCAACAAGCAACAATCCGAATTGGTCTTGGCGTGTTTGGAAATGCAACTTGGTGAACTAGGGAGTGATTGAGTCAGTGCACGACCTTGTATCTCATCTCTCCAATTTGGGGAAGGCAAGTACATTATTTAAGCCACTAGTTTTAGACTATAGTCATGCATTGCTATTCGTTATTTGATCCTAATGTCTAAAGGTTGATAAAATAACTTTATTTTTCTTTTCTTTAGTGGCGACATAACTATCCATTTTTTAAGACATTTTTTCACACATTTCACTGTAACATGTATTTAATATTTGACTTTGTGCTCAACAAGATCTCAACTTTTGAATGTTATTGATAGAATATAATAAATGTATTTACTAGGTATGTATATAGAGAGATTATTCAGAGCACCGCCGTGCACTTGCACCAACATAAATGAATGGTTAGATTGCATTAAATACACTTTTTGTTTATTAAAAATAAAGTTGATAATAAATATCAAGGGTTGAGATTATTTTATAAGGGTTGGGTCACTTGCACCGTCGGTGCATAGAATAATTTCCAATGTATATATTAGGAGAAATGATCATTTACCCAATTTTAGCTTAAAAATTACCTATTTACCCAAACACTTTAAGAGATTGCCCACTTACCCAAACACACTAAGAGATTATTTCCCTAATACCCAATTAAATATTTTTTAATTCATTTTTATTTATTTTTGGGACAATTTTGCCCTCTCCTTTTTTGTCACTTAGAGAAATAAGTCATTGTAGACCTTGCTTGACTCCATAGGTTATGCCAAGTTGTTTTGCACCCAAAAAAATATCTTGACCTAGCTTTGCTCTACTAGGGTTTACTTTCTAGGTTTCTAGGAAGCAAAATTTCTCTTGCCATGGATGTGGAGATTCTTAGTTGGAATTGCATGCAGAGGGATTCTTAGTATTGTCATATCAATGTTTAATATATAAAGCTATATCATGACATTCTGAAATCAGTTTGTAAACTTCCAACCCATATCCTTTCCCTACAGCAATGTCGATTTCCTTCCAGTAAGTAACTAAGATAGTTTCAAAGCATCTAATTGTTTCTTTCACAATGTCTTCCAGGTCATCGATTCATTGGCTTGTGCCAGGAGAGGTTGGGTGAATGTTGATGTGGATAAGGTTTCATGTGAATCATGCGGAGCATACCTTATTTTTACTTTGTTGCCGAGGTGGATTCCTGACGAAGGTTAGCCATTCCAGCCTTATGGGATATCAATAAAACTTTTTAAGTAAAAAGCTTTTATAACATATATTTCATTATCCTTAATGGTCTCCTTTTTTGAGGAAAATAAATACTTAACAGATATGTATGTTTTGTTGAAAGAGGTAAGAAGAGGTAAGTAAGAAGTAATTTGGCCCTCTTCTACTGCTTTTTGATAAGTTAGTGGATTTTGTAAGCCTAGGGATATTGAATTATGAATTGATTGGTGATGGTGATGGGAGGTAAAATGCAATTACCTTGAATATTGATGCCAGTTGGCATAAAACTAAATGAGGGTCAGTACTTTAACTTTCAAGTAGAGCTTCATTTAGGATATCAGAATCTTTCTTCTCATTATTTATATGAATTAATGGTTGATGATAAGAGAGTACACTGCTAAATGAGACTGCATTTTTGTGTAAAGTTTATATTTAAAAGTTTTTGAAACAATGGAGAAAAGCTCCATAGTCAGCACAACTTCACCCAAAGGGCATGCATGGAAAAATCCTTCCAAGCCATCTGACAATTATTTTTGTCTACCCCCTTAATCTTTTATGACCAATTTTCTTTTCTTTGCCCCCTGAACTTTTGATGACCAGCTCTAGGATTAGTTAAACTTGGCAATGGTGAAATATGTCAGAAACATTGGTGAGATGCAATTTCACAAGCATAATGAGAACTATTTCATTATCCACTGAACTAAGCCTTCCAATTTCACAATCATAATGAGAACCATTTCAATTGGGATGTTGTACAGTGGTCTAGTAAGAATAAATATATTGTCTCTACTGCTTTTGTTCATGGAAAGTTCAAATGGATATTGCACTATCTTCTTAGTACAAAAGGATACCAAATGGATTCTTTGTGAACTGCTTGTCACGCCCCGAATTTCAACATAAATAATAATACGATTACATCAAATATAGAGCACCGGACGTGATGGTTCGGACACCAATACTAATTAGCTGGGAAATTTTTCCTTTAAATAAGGCACTCAACGATTTCCCGAACCCACAATGTAAATACAGACTCGTTCTTTAGAGTCACATATTACATTAAGCAAAGTTTACAAATTAAACTGAAATATCAATTCAATAAGTAACTGCACACACAACGCTCATTACACAGCGGAAGACTAATAAGTGCGTAGCACAATTAGGAAATAAACCTACCACTGCAACAGCAAGGAAAATCTACGGCTTCAACCACGCTCACCCTAACCTGCAGGATAAACCCCTACACAGTGGAATAGTGCACCGGGTTGCAAACACAAACCCGGTAAGGTTTTGTAAGCTTGTATGAGTAAACTCAAAACAACAACAACATGCTTAAGTCCTCTCAACCTAACAGTCAATAAGCATATTTCACAGCATCAACTATCATTTCGACTTATTTCAATAGCATGCATCAACAAGGCTACTCATAAAGGAATCTATATGCTCATGTCCCAATTCAGCATTCAAATCCATGATCATAGTCCAAAACAAAACCCTTCAAGTAATGTTTGAAATCATATATGACGCTCAAAGGCAGATTTCCAAATCACGATATCCAAAGCTATGGTAATGCAACTCAAGGAAGCAACTCACCCAAATGATAAGGAAAACAACTCACACTTTGATTCCTTAACAGGAAATAAAGGAGAACAACTCACGCTTTGATTTCCTTTCAAATCGTAATAAAACAAAACAACTCACACCTTGATTTCTTTCAAATCACGAAACAAAGAAAGCAACTCACACTTTGATTTCTTTAAATCGTATATGTTAATGTTTCTGACCGAGGGGTCTAATTAACATAAAGAATGAGAGAGAGAGAAAGAGAACGACACAAGCGAAGTATAGTGGTTCGTTTCCTGCTAAGGCGGGAAACTACGTCCACTTGAATGTTGTAGTATGTGTGTTTGAGATTACAAAGTGTGTAATGGAGTGTGTTGAGTTGTGGGAGGAGGCATTCCTTTTATAGGTGAAGGAATGCTCTTCCTTTCCATGGTTTCCGATGTGGGACTCAAATATCACTATTCTAGTATAGAAAAGCTATATTGTGAGGGCAACTTGGCAAGGCCGGAAAGGTGGCTTCCCGGCGACGTATTTGCCACTTCAGAATACCGTAGCGTAGCTTGAACATAGGGCTACAAGATGCAAGTAGCGGTTGGATCCCATGAAGGTGTTGTTTATGCTTGGTGAGGTAGCAAACTATCCATGCATAGTGAGAGGTATCTACAAGTCCCCGAAGTCCCCGAGTAAGAGGAGCTTCTTGGTTAGGGAGTTATAATCATGAAGTCATCAAGCATAAACAATGTCCGAGAGGCGCCTAGCCCCTACAAGTCCCCGAACTCCGTAAGCAAGAAGGGGCTCTTTTAACCTACACAATGAGACAAAAACGCGCATATGTAGAATGCTTGTTGTATTGGTTACCGTTCGTATTAATGGAATGCGAAAAGAATTCGATTTGTTGCAAGCGACAAATGGTAGAAGAATTCAATATTTCATTAATGTGTATGAACATGTAAAATATTGGTAGTTGTATATGTGGATCTTATGGTCATATAACACGCACAATAGATAGTGGCAAGTGTAATGGGTGTCCAAAGTAATTTTGTGGGAGTAGTCTCGGTGACATAGAATGAAGCGTTTGTGAACTTGGGGCTTAAGTAAAGCATGTTGAACATGATCGAGCAAGTTAGGTGTAGTTGGGCAAGTTGGGTGTGTAGGCGCTGTGCGAGAATGCGGGGCGTGGCCCAAGCGCAAGTCGTGGCCATACTCGATACCCAAGCGAGTCGTAACCCGAGCAAGTCGTTTATCCGAGCATGTTTAATTAAGTCGTAAGTGTCACAAGCTTCTAGATGCATGTCACATGTTTATTTAATTAAGTTGCAATTAAAATAGAAGCATGGCATATGTGTATAGCATGTACTTGTAGTAAAGTTGCTGATAACATTTTGTAGGCATGCTTAAGGTTCATGGAGACATGTAAATGCATATCAAGTGCGATATATTGTAGGCATGCTTAGAAGTAGTAAAAGCATGGCATTGATATGGCACTAGCTCAAATTTAAAGAGCGTAAAAGAAGATATAGTTACTTATCTTATGCCGATTTGGAGCGAGTTGGAGTTGGAAATGATGTAAGCACCCAAATCATGTTAGAGTTGTCCAAGCATGACGCTCCATTGCTTTGGCGGATAAAGTATTCCGATAATGTATGCCAACTCGTAGTCGAGGTAATCTTTGCAAGTAGTGAATACTCGATAGAGATAGTTGAATTTCCTTGAAACCAAATAGATGATTAATATGTGTATTTGTAAAAGCAATATCAACAATTTGCATATGTACTTTGACAAAATTGTAAGCAAAGTGTATACCCAAATGTGGTGGTTGATGACAAATAACATGTATATATGTCTATTTTGTATGTCCAATTTGCGGGGAACATACGAGCTCTCATTATTTCTACATAACACATCGTTTATATGCAAATGAAATAATCATATAGCATAAGTGTGATGATTGGATACAAAGTGGCAATGTGTATGCTCATAAAATAATGTAAAGATGCAGCATGCAAACTCAAATCTTGCCTCACAGTCTGTGATCAAGTAGAGATGGAGCATGTAAACTTAATATAATTTTCAATTGGACATATAGGCAAACCAATGTTTTCTATCGATGATGCCATGTGCACAAGATGTATAGCTGGAAGCATGTGGTTGAAGTCAACTAATGTAAATAACCTTTGAGACAAGGACTTGAATCAAGCACCAGCAGGTTTTCATATTATATGGATGAGCATGTGGTGTGGGCATTTGGTTTCAGCGACACATGCAACATAATTATTAATATACAATTAACAAAGCATGAAGAGCATGTGGCCGATACATGCATGTGTGCTGCAGGTTTGCTATGTATATAGAAAGCATATACACAATGCATATAGAAAGCATTGGTTAGTTTCTGTGTGGTATATCATGTGTAGAAAGCATATAGGAAACATGCAGCCTTTGTGTTGTACGTCTATATTGGCAAACAAGTGTCTCATGATACTGGTGCGTGGCACTTGATCGTAGAGCATAGTAAAGTAAACCATACATATAAGTGGACGGTGAGATATGACAAGTTAGAGCATCTCCAACAGAGATGTCTTTTGGTTTTTGTCAAATTTAAATTTAACTGCTGACATGGCAATTTGACATTTATTAGAATTCTACTCCAATAGATGGGTCAAAAAAACGTTATTATTTTATTACTTTTTTCTCCTTTCTTCTGTTTTTTACGTTTATCCTTACTTCTCTCCTTTCTTCATTCTCCTTCTCTCTTTTCCTCTCTATCTTTCTGAACATCAATTAATCTTGTAAATAAGGCAGACCAAAGTTAAGAAGATTCTGATCAAAGACGGTGGAGGACCATCGACCATCCTTTTTAGATCTCATCTCATCTGTTTGGATTGTTTTCTCTTTCCTTCTCTATCTTCCTTTCTTGTTTGGGTTGTTTCTCTAATCTCTCCATCGTATTCATTTTTTTTTTTCAAATACTGATCAATCATCGCCATCGCCAGCCATAGACATACTATTTGGGCGTAGGTATTCTTGATCCATCTCTTTTGCAGAGACATTTTTACCCAGCAATCATCTTCTTCCTCTGAACCCAAACTGCTTTTCCCCTTCTTGATCTTCATATCTTTAAACAATCTGATGCTTTGGGTACACCAATCAAAATTTTGATTCGAGTAATAACCTTATTGGAATCAGATTTCTACTGATATACTCTTAAAATTTCAGGTAGTATTGCTTCTTTTATGTCAAAATTGCAGATCTACAGACTTTGGCTTTGGTTTGGGTAGGAAAGAGAGAGACGAGAATGAAAGAGCAAGAAGAGAGAGAAATAATAAAAAATTAAAAGACAGAAGACTCAGCCTCTGTCAAATTTGACAGATTGAAACAAAACTGTCATCCACGTGGAAAATGACATATGGGTTGGACTTATTTTTTATCTGTCATTTATAGCTGTTAGGCCTCCACGTAGAAAATAACCACTCCGTTGGAGATGGTCTTAGAGAAATTGTGATTGATGAGCACAGTCTTACAGGTATTTTAGTATACAGAGTATGTACAAATAAGCATATAGCGTGGCGACACTAGGATTCATGCTTATGTCCACAAGTAAGCACGTGGTGTGCAACTGTGCATATCAGTAAAGATAAGATAAGTGTGTAGCGGAGGGAGACTTAGCTTGACTATTTTGAACAGCACAGTAACTCGAAGTGCGAAGCTTGAAGCAATGACTGAAGGCAGGTGCTCAGGCGAGTGTGGTATTGGTGGCCAAATCAGTTTCCCAGTAAGCTCCAGTTCTTGATTGGTGAATATCGCGAGCAGAGCAGATGTTGAATGCTGTGCGGTATTGTGGTGTATGTGTTGAAGCTGCGACATGACTGCATCCGGCCAAGAAGGAAAAGCAGTGGTGGTTGTGCGATCAGTTGGGTATCCAAAGCTGGCAATGACGGTCGTGCCCAGCGGAGGATGTCTAGCGAAGTGGTGGCTAGCGGAGCGGTGAAGCTATCCGGCGGTGAAGTTCAGCGGATCTTTGGCCGGCGGCGAAGCTCAGCGGAGCGGAGCTCGTTGATGGAGCTTTGGTCAGCGGTAGTCGAGTTTGGCCGGCGAAGCTGTTTAGCGGAGGGTGGTGGAGACTTGGAACGAACTGGAATTTGCTCGATGACCGAGGAGCTTGGGGGTCAGCGGTGTACAGTCCGGCGGTGGAGCTGCCCGGTCAGCGATGCTCGTCCTTGCAGTCTTGGTCAGCTGTGCGTTTGCGATGCCGGAGTTTGAGCGGAAGAAATTTTGCCGCTGATGATTGGGTCGTGTAATGGAGGTTGCCTAGCGAAAGCGTGCTAGCAGTGACTGTCGGTTGGCGGAGCGGAGAGTCGGTGGAGACTTGGACCGGACTGCAATTTGCTCGATGGTAGTTCGGCGATGCACAGTCCGGCGGAGATGGCGATGTTGTTTGCTAGCGGCGGCGGCTCAAAGTGTGGTGGAGACGACCATGACCGTGAGCTCGGCGGAGGAATTGCTAGCGGAAGAGCCTTGCTGGCGGAGGATGGAACGAAGAAGAAGGAGGGTGGCCAAAGGAGATCTCTAGGTGTCCAGAGAGAACTGGCACCAAATATATATATTTTTTTTTGAGTGCGGCGTTGACCACTTTTGGGTTAGTAAGGCCAGCGTTGACCATCCTTTGTTCGAGCATTGACCACTCCTAATCAGCCTTGACCGGCGATGACCAGCCCCAATGGGCGTTGACCAAGCCCTAATTTGATGTTTACCGAAGTTCATGGTACGTGACGAAGCCTTTGTGTTGGCTTCCCACAGACGGCGCCAATGTTAATGTTTGTGACCAAGGGGTCTAATTAACATAAAGAATGAGAGAGAGAGAGAGAGAACGACACAAGCGAAGTATAGTGGTTCGTTTCCCACCTTAGCGGGAAACTACGTCCACTTGAATGTTGTAGTATGTGTGTTTGGGATTACAAAGTGTGTAATGGAGTATGTTGAGTTGTGGGAGGAGGCATTCCTTTTATAGGTGAAGGAATGCTCTTCCTATACATGGTTTCCGATGTGGGACTCAAATATCACTATTCTAGTATAGAAAAGCTATGTTGTGAGGGCAACTTGGCAAGGCCGGAAAGGTGGTTTCCCGGCGACGTATTTGCCACTTCCGGATACCGTAGCGTAGCTTGAACATAGGGCTACAAGATGCAAGTAGCGGTTGGATCCCATGAGGGTGTTGTTTATGCTTGGTGAGGTAGCAAACTATCCATGCATAGTGAGAGGTATCTACAGTATATAAGGAAAGCAACTCACTCCTTGATTCCTTAAAACACAAACTCATGAGTTAGATATAACCTCGCTCTGTTACCCCATGAATTACACTGGCAGACAGACTAGAGCTCTAACTGAATCGTAACCACTCGTCCGGCCAAAGACGTGATTACTCGATATACAGCCAAAGGTTAACTTGTGACATTAAATCCTCAGGCCTCTCGGTCCCTCGGAGTAAAACATTAAAGAAGTCGCACAAGACTCAAAATGTTACACAAATCTCAATGCTTTTCAAAACAATAGAAATCAACATTTCCACAATAATTTGTTTTCCGAAATGCCACAACCCAAAACAATAAAAAGCACCATTCATGATTGTTTTCATCAATCAACAAAATCCACAAATACATATATATTTCACGTAAATATATATATATACATAGTCATTCACTCAGAAATGCCTACTAATACCAACTATAGTTTGCAGTTAAATAAATAACTCTCAAAACGATAAAGGTAATTCCGTTCGTAAATGAACATTGTGAGATTACTCACCTTTGAATCCCACTGCGACTTCATACACAAACCGAGATAAGCACTAATCGCCGCAATCCATTCAACACACTTTCCATGTACCTAATCACATCAGGGTCACAACTTAATACCACTTGTGGTACGAAACCATCTAATTTCAAAGCAAGCGATTAAAGTTCGAATCCCCAAATTGAACTACAACTCGAAAGTAACGCCAATCGAGGCGAAATCTCATCCGAGACCACTCAGAGTCTCCGGATACATCGGCGATCGATATGCCAAAACCATAAGTCGATTGGACGCTCGAATCCACACGGATCGAATAATCGAAAGGTCCGAAACCGTAAAAATCATAACATATTCATACGATCTCCAGAAATTACGTACTATATATCAAAACGCTCGTATCGACGAGTAGATGATATATAAAACCAGAAACTGTTCCTTACATGGTCGGAACGCCGCCACAAGAGGTGGTGCACCGCCACCGGCCAAACTCAAAATCACCAAAATCAAGTCATCAAGAAATGTTCATCATGAAGAGTAGAGCAACTTTCATACCTGGAGCTAAGCCTAGATCAGTCTAGATCGTCCTAGATCAAACTTGCAAGATCGACCAATCGCTGCCGTCTGATCAAGCTCCAGATTCGTTGTGCACCGCTGATCTTCAACCCTTGATCTTTCACTCCACACGCAAAATCGTCCTTCAAGGCGAGTATGAGGATGATCAAGAGGAGGAGGAGATTCAAAAACCGAGAAGGATCGGCCGAGATGTCTCCGGAAAAGTGGATTTCCGACCGGGTCAGTCCGCGCCACTGTTCACGTCTGCGATCTCCACTTTCCTGTGAACTATCGTGCAAACCACCACCACAGGGCGACTTACAAGGCTGGTCTAAGCCCGTCGCTGGAGGTGGCCGGAGGTGAGAGAACGAGCCTGGTCGGGTCATCAGTTTCACATGCGGGTCTGGGTTGCGCGGATAACAAATTTTTATACCAAAAAGTACATACCAAATTATGTGGAATATGACGTGGAATTATTTTTAACTCATTAATTTCCACTATTTTTGTACATCAAATTAAATAAAATTATTAATTATAAAAAATAAAAATTAAAACGCCTCCCTCTCATCATCGCTTCTGGATGCCGACTTTCTCAATCTTTGTGCAGAGACACCATTACTGCATGGTGAAGAATCAAGAGCCAAAGGTTCTTTTCTTTTTCTTATTCCCTTAAGTATAAACTTTCTTGCTGTTTCTCTATCTCTTCTCTTCTTTCACCTTTTTGATGGCTTCCCAGATAACAATCAAAGCAAAAAAATATAGATCACCGAGATGATGTGAGGCTTACTAATCCAAATAGTCCTTAATCATCCAAATATAAGAATACTTGTTTAGAAAAGCTAAACAAAAGGGAAAAAGGTGGCTGATCTGATGTAGGAGAACGACGACATTTTCCTCCTTAAGCTGAGTTTTAGGGGAGAATGGAGAGATTGGGGTTTCCAAAAAAGGAAAATTTGAAATTATGAAATAATTTTCGGAAAAGTCCAATATATACTAAAATGGAAACTTTTTTCGACGGCCATAACTTCCTTATATGAACTCCGATTTCTGCGTTCCACATGTCCACGAACTCGTATCGACGTGCTCTACGACTTTCATGAAGGAAGTTTTCGGAGAAACCCAACGTATAAAAAGTCAACCTTTGCACCCCCCCTAAAACCATACTTTTCGAATAAAAATTCGTCCGAAACACTTCCGCTCCATCCACGCACCACATACTCGTACCAACAACCACTAAATTAATTCCGGAAAATTCTCGGAAAATAAATACAAATTTCTGGGGTATTACATTGCTTATGTTTATTTGTTGGGGTATTGAACTTTTCTTTACTGCAGGTTGTGGCTAGTGGAGTCACTAACAAACCAAAAGAGCAGATTGTAGGGATTCTTCGAGTTCATATATATTGGGAAATCAAGCATGGAAAACAGAGCAATATATATACTTTTCCATCTTTTATAGCTTATGAAATTGGAAGACTTAGTTCAATAAAATGTTTCAATGCTTATAAAATTGTATATATATGGTGAATCAATTGAAGTTTGTTTGATGTATCAAAGTTGCTTTTGGCATAAATATAAAATTATTGTTCATTGGTAATAATCTCTAGCACTGATTTTGTATAATTTCAGCCATGATAGAATTTATATATAATAATAATAATAATTAATCTCATACAACACAATACAAAATAATGTGTTGTATATCTGTAAAAGAGTTCAATATTAATGCTCATTAGGCCAAAAAAACTGACAGACAACGGGTCAAAATCGTTGTGTGATTTGGACGATCTCAGTTTTGTATCAGAATGTTGTGTGATGAAAAATAGCACAACGGTGGAAAGCCGTTGTATGAAACACAAACAGTTGACGGTTTATTTGTTATTAGCGTTGTACCTTCCCTCGGCAGCTGCCAAGCACATATGTCGCGCTGCCATGTTGTGCGTGGCAGGTGCATCCATCGTACAACAGAACTTGTTTTCAAGCTGTTGTTGGTTAGCCTCGTTAGACAACATGTATTTGAATTTTACTGTCGTGTGATTGCCCCTCAAACTTCTACAAAATCACACTTCAGTTTGTAGACTATGACTGTTGTATAATTTGGTTTTGGGCAATGAAGTTCTAGTGTTTTAAGCTGTGTGAAATTTACTATATTAGTGCTTGAAATCATTACCTAATGAACAATAATTAATATTTGTGCCAAAAGCAATGTGATACATGAAAAAAATTCCAATATATCCACCGAATATTGAATCCAAGTAACATGTCATTGCTATAAAGTTTCCTAGCTAGCTGAGTTTACATGATGAAAGAAAATATATTTTGCTTCATTGCTTGGTATTCCATGCTTGATCACTCAATGACTCTTTCTTGTGTTTTCTGCTCCAAAATTTGCTCAAGGTAAACAAGTCTCCAGGAGGAAGGCACCTTTTTGCACTCTAGAAGGATCCTTTACAGAAAAGTTACAAAGAAAGCCATAATAAGATGATAATTCTATGGACTACTAAATTAAAAAAAAGAAAAAAGAAAAAAGAAAACAGAGTAGATAGACACCCGAGAGATGATATCACTTAATGCAGCTTGTGCTTGTTCTTCACTCATCAAATGCAACATGCATGTCTTCATTTGGTTTCAACAAATAACAGTTGTATTTATCAAATTATCATATTGAAAAGCTGAAATTAGAAGGAAATATATAATGACAGCAGCCATAAAAAAAAGTGGATACAATGGTGCAATCGTAATTAGAATCAAGACCATCAACAAATAGTATAGCAGCAGATAACATAGAAATATCTAAAGTACCTGAACCACATAAAATGTGAATGATTAATTAAAGCATTAATTATTACTAGACCCTGCATCCAAAATAGAAAAAGAAAGGCTAATTATTACTGACAAACAAGCATTCCATACCTAATGCCAAATTGCTAAGTATGTAAAACAACTTCCAGATCAAAGTACTTCTCCTACTTAAAGAAAACAATTTAACAATCTACCAAACACAGAATGCACGCAACCTGTATAAGTGAAATACCTGAAGGAGAATCTGGTTTTTGGTGTTATGCCAGTAAATCAAACTGAGCAACTTTCACAAATGCAACTAGCTTTGAAAGCTTGTTCATATTTCCTTCCAGATCTCAGCAAGAACCTCACCTAAATGTCAGACAAAGTTATTACTATCTAGTTTATAAGATTTAGCTGTTGTTGCAGCAACTAAAATAAGACATAAATGAAAAACTGATTTGCTATCTTTTTCTAGTGAAATTAATGTTACTTCATAAGCTCAACTTCAAACTCACAACCAATTCAAATCAAGCAAAAACTAACTCTAACAGGTTCTTGCGTTGTCTTCAGAGATAAAGACTTGAAAACTAATCACCCACAAACAACTTGCACAAACTGTAAAGAGAATGATCAAACTAAACTAATAAATAAAGAAGTTGAGAACTTTATCACTATGAGAATTGAGGTTAACAAGCCTAAAATTAAGAAACCTAGTGGAGGACAACTATGTTCGAAAACACAAGAAAGAACACGGACTAAGATACTATCTAAACCATATATAGCATCTATGAACTCCAAGTAGGACTCTTTGATCAATCACCTCAGCTACGATAAAAAAACCTCAAATCCCAATCAACCTAAAACAAATTTGTGGAAGAAAACTCTACGATGCAAACACAAACCCACTACAGAAATTACCCTAATCGAAGCTAATCTGAGAAGAACTGAATTTGTACAACAAACCCTAAAATCAAATGAGGAGATAGAGGATCCAATTTGTAAAAATAAAATCTCTTAACCATAACCCAAACTTGAAACAATTTAAAATTAAACAAAAAAAACCTAAAAGAAGAAGGCTTACCAAAGATTATGGGCAATTCGAGTAGGCTTACCATGAGGAATTGAAATTGATGTGCATGAACCTAGGAAGGAGCTAGAGCAGCCGAAGTAGGATTTCCATGAACTCCGTCTTATTTTTCTGTGTAAATCCAGCTAATTGTGGAGACAGGAGTTATATAGGTCAATGAAATTTGGGTTTCAGATCGAGATTTGGTTGATTTTGGGGAATCTGAGATTAGGGGTTTCTCTATTTGGGAAATGAAAGAGAGA
>LYNE01004166.1:6511-30646 GCA_001662545.1 Rosa x damascena
TCTCTTTCCCCTCCGACGGCGTTTACCAGCCCCCAAGAGTCCCAAACACTCTTCCTCCCCCGGTCTTCTCTCTTCTTCCCCGAACCCCCAAAAAACTCCCGATTTTCCGGCTCGATTTTCCCGGCAAAAATCGACAGCCGCAGCAGCTCCGTCGCGATTGAACCACACGCGAAGCTGGGGGAGTTCTTAGTTAGATGGGTCTAGCTCCCTATGCATCACTTACCGCGTCTTTTCTCTAGCAACAAGGATCGAACTAAATCCATGGATCAAAAGAAGGCCCGGCGGTTGCAGCGCCGCAATGCGGTCAAGCACATTGACTACGACGCCTCTTCGTCCTCCTCCTCCCGCGACAACTCCACCCACGCGCAGCAGCTCCACACGCGCTCGCTCGACCTGTCGGACCGGACCAGCTTCCGGGTCGAAGGAAATGACGGCGAGTTCGAAAAGATTTGCGCCGAGCTGGGCTTCTCCGGCCCAGACGACTTCGCAATACCCGAGGCGGCCTGGGAGTCCCGGAAGATCCGGTCCACGAACTCGGATGTTCTCCCCCTGTCAAAACTGTACGAGATAGATAGTCCGACACCCGACCCGAAGGACGAATCGGAGCGTGAGGATGATGCCGTGGCGGAATTGAGCAATAGAGTTAGGGATAGCGTTACTGTTACGGTGGCCGAGTCGATTCGGACCGAGTCCGAGTCGGCGGGGCCGAGCGGGTATTGTACTGCGAGTAGTGATTGTTGTAGTGTTAGTGTCGGAATTAAGGGAGTGCGGCCACCGGTGCTGAAGCCACCGCCGTCGATGGTTAGGGTTCAGGTGATTGACAATGGATGCTCGACTTGGGACATTTTTAGGGACTTGGCTCCAGAAGAAGAGAGGGATATGGTGCGGAGCAGGTTTGTTCCTTCTTCTTCTGATGAAGAAGATGAAGAACAAGAACTAGAAGAAGAACTTGAAGAAGGAGAGGATGTTGTGGCGGATGAGATTAGAGAAACCGTGGCAACCTCCGGCGGGTGTTCGTTTACTACTTCCAATGACGACGACTCTTCCAGCACTACCACAGAGCCTTCAAATATTTCTCCAAATGGAAGGTTTTCGCCGAATGGGAAGCCTAAGCTTATTGTCACTAGTTGGGAGAAGGGTGATCTTCTCGGCAGCGGCTCTTTCGGGTCTGTGTATGAAGGAATTTCTGAGTAAGTGCTGCTGCTCAAAACTCATTTTAGCTGCTTAATTATGAATGCTCAGTCTTGAAGATGTCTTAATTTTGATTGTATTGCATTGCTTGAGATCGGAGTTGCTCAACCTACATTTAGGAATAGGTGGATTGAAATGTTAAACCCATGCCTGGAAGGGTTGGAACTTCAATAGGGGTCAGACGAACATAGAGATTTATTTTTACTTTCTTCATTATGGGGGAAAAGATCCGTGTAAGTGATTAACCAGTATTTTAGGGTGATTGTTTCAAAATTCAAGTGAGGGAAGAAGATAGATAAACTTAGTGGACTTAGTGATGAAAAGACCAGCTCTGCTTGGTGAGAAGAGAAAGTTAGAACCTTCCATGCTCGAGCTAGGCTTGTTATGAGATTATTGAGCCTTTTTAGTATCTCTTATATTTTAATAGGGGAATGAGGATGCCTATATGGCCATATACTTGTGCAGTATCTTACTTCCATGGACAAAATCTTTGTTCCCCTATGAAAGATACTTGTGCAGTATCTTACTGTAGTAAAATCAACTTTTGTTTGTTTCTAATGCACTTATATGCTGACAAGTTATTCTCATATAATGTTTATTAAAAGAGTGGTTCCACGTTTTCATCTTTTCTTTAGCTCTGATATTTTCAAGATCTTTATTGAATATGATTTTGCTTTCTTTCAGTGGCGGATGCTTCATTGCTGTTAAGGAAGTTTCCTTGCTTGATCAAGGAAGCCTGGGAAGGCAAAGAGTTTCTCAACTTGAACAGGTGACGTTGGCTTGTATTTCATATTTTGTCCTGAAATTGCATGTCCCTGATATTTACTATTAAGTAATTGACTCAGAAATTGTATACTGGTAGAGTCTACCTCGTTTTTTATTCCTTTCTGAGATGCTCTTCTTCTCATTATCTGTTTCTGTTTCGGTTTTTCTTCCAGGAGATTGCTCTTCTGAGTCAGTTTGAACATGAGAACATAGTTCAGTATTATGGCACACAAAAGGTACCCATTATTCTATAGTCTATTCCCATGGATAGTTATTTAGCTATGCTCTGAACTTTTCTACAATAGTAAGTACTCATGGATGTCCAAAATTCCTTTCACGATATGATATTGCTACTTTGCTACAGATTCATGTAATGATATGTAGAGGCTTGCTTTTATTTGAAACTTATTGACATGACATTGATAATCTTTGATGCTGGTCTGCACATTCCTTTAACGTACAGACTAGAGTATGAAATAATTACAAACAGATGTATATTTTGCCTTTTGTGTCACAGGATTTATTTTATGCAATTAGCATCTTTGTTTAATTTCTTTTGTCCCACATACAAACTCACTGGAGATAATTGTAAACATGTTTGTACTGTTATGCATTTATTTGAGGGGTTACCTTATCATCTAGTGTCCATACTATATAATACTTCTGTTTGAGTCCAATAGTATGAGGAACTCGTTGCATCAATACTAGTAGGTGTATTTGTTGTGAAGCAGTTAAATTGATTCAGCATTAATTTTTCATAGTTCTTATCCCTGTTATATTATTTATATTTTCTGATTGGTCTTTGCAGGATGAATCAAAGCTCTATATCTTTCTGGAACTTGTAACCAAAGGCTCCCTTCAAAAGCTATATCAGACGTACCATCTTACAGATTCGCATGTCTCTGTATACACTAGACAGATCTTGCAAGGTCTGAAGTATCTTCACGACCGAAGAGTGATTCACAGGTAACTCATGTGATATATGTATATTTATGTGAAAATTATGGTTTCGGCTGTATTGATCTCAGAATATTGTGAAGTCCCACCAGTGAGCCATAATGATATGAGGATTCATTCCAAAAAACTGAGAAAACAAATTGGCACACCATCACAATGTTCCTGATCATCCTTCGCTATGTAATTTTGGGTACATCTATTCTCATCTCTGTGTTTCTTGCATTCAGGGACGTTAAATGTGCAAATCTTTTGGTGCATGCTAATGGATCTGTGAAGCTTGCAGACTTTGGATTGGCAAAGGTTTGTCTCCCATGCCCCAAATTCAATTTGTTTTTTTATTGTTTTCAGTAGTTTCCACAAGGTTGTGAATTATTTCTCCTTATACTGTCTGTTGCGTCCTCTTTCCAGACTATCAAAATGAACGACATAAAATCTTGCCAAGGAACTGCATACTGGATGGCACCTGAGGTTTGCCTTTGCACTTTGGAATTTTAAATTTTGTATTATTTGTGTGCTTATGAGCTCTGCTATTGGAGACATGCCTATAATACTTTCAAATCAATCACTTCTGTCTTATTCTACTGCCATCACTGATAAATATAGTGATCATTGTAGGATGACTTTCACGAACGATTCTTGCTTCTTGAACTCTGACAGAATTGTTGTTAGTTGCTTTGGTTAGGTTGTTGGATTCCAAATATAACATTTATTAGAAACAGAGGATATTGGTAAACAATTGGCTGGAGGAATCTGTAAAGTGATATAACTTTTTATATTCTATTTCTACCATAACACAAAAACAAATTTGAAATACAAGAAGATAGGAATTATAAAGTGTGCAATGTAATGACATGTATTTATTAGTCTATCCGATTTTGCCCTAGGTAACTTGGTTTATTGTTCTAATCTAAACTATACCACCATTTGTTATGATACAGTATATGCATCGGTGCTGGCCCATGGCTAATGTCTAGCTTTCTGAATGTTGCTGATTCCCCCTCTCTTGATATAGGATTTTAGTAGAAAGGGCCACCTATAAAGTGATGTGGTTGGTGGGCTTATTTCAGAATGTCTACATGTTTATTTAAATTATAATCACAATAAAGAGAAGGAAAAGTATGAAAGGAAAATGAGAAAGGTGGAAAGGAGAGGGAGGAGTATGCATAAAACTAAAACTATAAACTTTTTAAAATTGTTTTTAGTTTGTGAGTAAGTTTTAATGTATCTTCTCTCTGTTTCCCTCTTCTTACTGTCCTATTCGTTTTGTTCCCTTTCTTTATTGTTTTTAAGTAAAAGAAGAAAAACGTTAGATAACAGAGCTTAACTGTTTCTGATTAGATAATTAGTGCTTTCTCCAAAGAACACAGCCAGATACATGGCACTATTATGTAGTTTCATTAAATTGTGTTAATTCAACTGAGTTAACTGGTCCCAAGACCATATTGAAAGAAATTGTGTTAAGTTCAGAAAGTAATTATGGTAGTTAACAGTGGTAGTTAAGATGGTCATTTCAGAATCAACAGTAACTTCAGTTCTTTATGCTTGTGGCTCAAGTACCAAGGAGATTATATGTTGGCACAACAATTGTTTCGTATTGTGTGTTTGAACCTGTATTTTCTCCCCAATGACTTTCCATAGCTTTTCTCAAGGCTAGATAGCTTTATAGGCTGATGGATGTTTGTGATTGATGGGGATGGGATTTTGGTTTTAGGTATCGTGCAATCTGAATCTTGCCAGCTTCTATTTTTCCTTTGTATCATATGAATCATCTTTTTCTAGCATTTAGTTGATGTCTTGGCTTTTGCAAGTTTGAAAAGGTGCAAGATGCTTATACATTACCAGTTTATTGACCAAGAGGTTGCGTATGATGATTCTATCATGTAGTACGTTGTGTCCGCTTTTTTAGGATTTCTTAGCCAAGCTATTATTGTGCAGGTTGTTAATCGTAAGAGTCAAGGTTATGGCCTTCCAGCTGATATATGGAGTCTTGGATGTACTGTGTTGGAGATGTTAACTGGGATGGTTCCATACTCTAATCTCGAATGGGTTTGTGCCATTTTCATTACTCTATGGTTCAGAATGACTAGACGATTTATCTCTTCAGCCTCTATTTTGTTTGGATAACATTATCTCTACTTCTTTAAACAGATGCAGGCATTATGGAAAATTGGAAAGGGGGAGCCCCCTCTGGTTCCTGATTCTCTTTCAAAAGAGGCAAAAGATTTCATCCGTCTATGCTTACAAGTTAAGCCAGATAATCGACCCACTGCTGCTCAGCTTTTAAAACATCCATTTGTAAATAAGCCCCTTCTTCCCACGTCTTCCGGATCAGTATCTCCTCACAATCACCACAGGCAGAGTTGAAAAGATTTATTCAGCTATAAGTTGTGATGGTAATAAGGTAAATTCCACTGATTTCACTGTTTCATAGTGCTCATATCTTCACTCACAGCTTCCATGAAAGTGATCAAAAACCAATACTGTCACCTATTTAAAAAAGAAAAAGAAGAGGCATGATTCCACTGCTTATATCTTTGCTTTTGATACAGCTCTATTTGACCCAAAGAAGCAGGTTGACAACTCATCCATGTTCTATAATGTTCTCCGGAATCCGGTGTTCAGCCATCAAATCTTGGCTTATGCTGGTAGAGTGCATGCTTGTTATCACTTCAGTGATTTTCAAGGTCTACGCCAGATTTGGGAATGGGATATATGACTTTGGAAGAACAAGCATCCTTTTGTCACAGGTGCCTGCTCTGAAAATCATCTTGCACGTAGAGCAATCCCCACTAATTATTTCACCGTCATTTCTGTTGTAGAAATATGATTTATTGATGTTCGATTAGTGTTTGGCATTTCATAGCTTCTCACCCCTGTTCCAAATGAAGATATTTCGTGGGTGAGAGATTGTATGATCAAGTTGTGGTAGATAGTTTGGTTAGTATTGGAAAGTAATTCCGATTTGTATATATCTGTTATTGACAGTGTCTTAATTGGCATGCATTTATAATATCCTTACATTTTTTTGATGGCCGAAGCAGTTTCATTAAATCAATAGTGCTTTGTTTACTAATGAAATTGAATGGCGATATACTGTTACGAGGACTGGCTGTATTGAATTGTGGAGCTCTGGATTGTATTTTTTGTTTATTTCATTTCAGCACAGTACTTTTATCTGGTCAATTGGTCGTATTGGGGACAAATTAACCCAACCACCTTGAATCTAAAGATTGTGGTTCATTCTGCAGAACTCCCTAGATGTTGAATAGGGAAGAAGTGATGTGATGCAAATCATTTGGTGTCACAGATTTTATCGAATTATAAAATATCTATAATACCATTTAGTCTAAAAAATAAAAATGAATAATGATATTATTTAAAATAGTTTTTTTTTTTTTTTCCTTCTTCCCGATGGAAGAAACCGAATTGTAAGACAAATCTACAATTACACCCTAAGCCTAAACTGTCAAAGAGGAAAGCTTGGCTAAGAAGTTTGCTTCGCGTTTATAACTTTATATGACAGGAAGAAACGACATGAGTAAGATTGGCAAGGATCTTTATATCTTTCAAAATCTGAGCAGTTCTCCAAGGTGGATGACTAGAGCCGTTAATGTTATCTAGAAGGAGTTTAAAGTCACCTTCAACTTCTAAATTGCGGAAACTGTGAAACCACGTGCTTAAAAAAATGCTCCTTATCATTTTATTCTTGACTTGAATTTGGATTATCTGTGGAATGGTCTTCTTAAAATAATCTCAAACATTCAAAAACAGTAGAAAACCCAAGTTTTCTCTCGTTCTATAGACACATGTTTCTTCTCAATCTCTATCAACGCTAGCTCTGACCTTTGTCACGCTAACGTTGCGGTGTCCCTGCCGGGCGGGTGATGCATCTAGGGCATGCTCATTTGTGTTGGAACAGTTTTGGCTTGAAGGCTGGATATAATTGGTCTTGTCAGTTTCTGATTTTTTGCTGCAGATTTGAGGTGGATGCGTGGGCACCGACTCAAGAGCAGGCTTTGGGCGGCGTAGATGGTTTTGGGCTTCTTCCAGGATGTTGGTGGCGTCTGTGGTACCGGAGTGGTGGCTGGCGTGCTGCGACGGTCTGCACGGGATGGCAGAGGCTGGGTCAACTGTTGAGCATTGGGTTGGACTGTTTCTTGGGACCATTGGGCTGCTGCCCTTCTAATTAGCTTAGGTTTTATGTGCTTTCCTATTTCCTATTTTATAGGGAACTATGCACATAGGTGCCCATTTACTATGTATGTTTCATAGTTCATAGACTCACTTTAAAATAAGTGAGCACTTATTGTCTAATTGGTGGTAGCATACCACGTCCTAAACTTGCCCTAGAGATGACAAGGAAATATATGTATCCGTGCCATTCTGGCTTACGTTGAATGAAATTGATACTTTGATTAAAAAAAACACATGCTTAAAATGCGTTTCATAATAAAAAATAAAAAAATTAAAATTCATATAAAAGACAAAAAATAAAAAATATGAACAAATTTTCACATTCATCGAGAACTCCCCACCCTAATCAAATTTTTATAGAATCAAGCAATTGCATTTGACTATACTGGTCAAAACTCTCCAGACACATCCAGAGTATTGGAACCATAAAACAAACCAATCTCTTTAAAGTATAAGCAATACATGTTGAGATTGAACATTAACCATGAACATCGCAACATAATTGCATAGAAAAGATGCATATCATTTTGGGAGAATTCCACAAATAGTCACTCAACTATGACTCATTCGACACTTTGGTTACTGAAGTTTCAAATATATCACTTTGGTCACTCAACTATTACACTGTCAATCACTTAAGTCACCCAAAGAGTATTTTTTATATTTTTTTTAATGAAAAAAAATTAACAAAGTGACTTAAGTGATTGACAGTGTAATAGTTGAGTGACCAAAGTGATATATTTGAAACTTCAGAGACCAAAGTGTCGAATGAGTCATAGTTGAGTGACCATTTGTGAAATTTTCCCTATCATTTTTGCCCTTATGGTTCTAATTTTAATTACTAACCTCATGTGTACGTGTATGTTATTGTAAAAAGGAGGAGAATGTGGAAGTTTCACAATTTTATTTTTTAATGTATATTTTTATTTTACCAGAATAATTCTATTTGATAATTTCACTATAAATTTTTATTCTTATAACCTTGAGCAGCATATTTCTATTGTACCGTTTGCATTTAGCTATGAATTAAGGATTGAAAGATGTCACAAATGTAATACTATTATAGGATGACTTATTTCATTAGTTGGTAATCTTATTCATGGATAAGTAATGAAGTTATCTATTTTCTCAAAAAGAAAAAAAAAAGAAAAAATCATAGGTACCAACAAGTACATTTTACAATAGTTCAGGTACCATTTATAATTTTTACTCAACAACAATATACCATAGTTGTATATACTAAAGAGTGCATCACTAGGTTTGGCACTATCAACTGGGGCCCGTAGGGATATCCAGGTACCATGCCATGGGCCGGGTTCACAACCCACCATGACGGGGCCCATGGGGGATGTTACCCCGGACACCCAAGGCCCGGGACCTATCCAGCACAGCCTATCTAATCACACGACAGAAGAATGATATAACTACTTATCACTGAGGGACAGCCTGCGTCCCATATCGAAAGGATGGGGAACTCTTTCCCCAGGCTTCAATATAAAAGGATCAGCACAATAACCTTTTGAAGGTAATAACTCATTCGTCTACTATTACTCGATTCACCTATATATTGATATCTTCCTCAGGCATCGGAGAAGCGTAAACCGTCCGGTACTGTTTATCCCACTAACGCCGTATTCTTGGTACAAGATTTAGGAGTTGGATCGGTACCCCACGTGTTATAGCATTCTGTGTGAAGTACCCGGAGAAAGCCACTAGAAACAATAGCTATTAAACATGGTATTTCTAGACTTGATCAACTCCAAGTTGTTCCTTTCTTCCTCAAGTTCATGTAAGCTGAAATTCTCCATTAGCCAACTACCCAACTTTCTCCACGGCCCAGTCATTATTTTCTACCAATTATGAAGAGCTATATACAATGAAATCCACATGCTAATTAACTCCTCCTTAGCTTCCATCTCCTTGCACTCGATTCTCAATCTACAATTGAGAGTAGAAATATAATAATGCTATTGTCTTTGAATTTAGCTTAAGGTGAAACATTTAGTTAAGTACAAACCATGAAATTTGATAATTCGTTTATTGCAACACCCTTACTCCAATTATTGAAAGAATTTTATAGTAATTAAAAGGATATGTAGTTAAAGAAAATAATAATTTTATCATGTTAGTAGTGTAGCATAAAAAATTAACACTTCATATAATCACCTGAATATTATGCATCAAATCCTGAATACAAATAGGGGTATGCTGATTGTAGAACTAGAACTATTAAAGAAATACAAAAATTATGGTCATAGAGCTTCATAATGGTAATAGACTAACAAATCATGTCAGGCTTAAGGGTATATGAAATTTATAGTAAAGGTACTATGAAAACTCTTGTTTTCACGATGAGTTGTTCTCTTGCTCATACATTGTTTCAGTGGTCTCGAGAGCAGTCTGATCCAACTGAACACGGGTTGTGTTGGTCTGCTACTATCGCTATCGGTCTCGCTTATCTGAAAAACAGACAAAAGTCAGAAGGAAGACCAGGTGTGCTGGCCTTCAATGCTCCGATGCCTAAGTCAGTATCAAATAAGATAGTGATAATGGGAGAGTGATAGCAGAACAGTTACCTCTTTAGGTTATTGGAGATGGCCTTAATGTAGGAGGTTTGTGGGAGCTTGGCTCCGTTTCTTTCGGTGTGGGACGTTTGGGATCCCGATATCTCCCTGAGGGGTATCAGAACCCCCAGCTGGGAGCTTACCTCTGTGGTGTATTGGCGATACAAGTCTTGTGCTTCCAATACTTGTGCTTAAGAGGCATGTGCATACCAACAAGTCCCCGGTCAAGAGTTCTCTTGGGTAGGGAGTTTGTTGCTAGTAAAAGTATTGGAAGTTCAAGGCGAGTTTATGCCACGTGGCTTCCGTAAAGCCATTACCCCCCAGTCCCCTAAGTCCCCACCTAAAAGGAGTCTTGGCTGGGGTGAGTGAGTTGCGTTGGCATTTGACGTGGTGTCGCTATCACGATTAGGTGGTGGGGTTGCATGCGTCTTTTAGGGCATAGGCTATGCCCTGGTGACATGTGTGGTGAGTTTATTTGTTTTTGTGTGCTGGAAGACCGGTGTACTGGGATCCGTAATGTGTAATAATGGCAGATTGGTGAGTAGCCGAGGCAACGGTGCATAACTTTTGTAACGCTCAGGAATGTCGGACACGTGGTGAGATATGGGGTTGTCATCCTTGCACGTCCAACAGTCCCAGTGTTCTCGAGGCCCTTATATAAGGACAGAGGACCGGATGTGGAGATGGTTACTGTGCCTGCGTTCGTTTTGGAGCTTGAGAGAAAAACTGTGTGAGGTTGGGGTCGTAGTTGTGTGGAGAGCTTTTGACTAGTTGTGGAGTGGTCGTCGTTGTCTTTGTATTTCGATCGGAGGAGTGAACAGGTACGCCATCTCTTGAATTTCCTGGGTTTATCTGTGGGTATTGGTGTGCGTAGGTCTTGTGAGGGGTCGTACTCCTGGAAAGCAATTTACCTGCGGGTTCTGGGTTGCGTTTGGCGTGGTTTTGGAGGGGTTGGGTTTTGGGTTGAGCTGAGTCTCAGTTGGTTGCTTCGGATAGGTCTTGAAGATTTGAAATTTTGCTGGGGAAGCTTAAGGAAGGCGATATAAAAAGAAAACGACTGGCTAGTTATCTATATCACTCGGAGTATGGCGCGTGAGAACCGCAGTGGCGCTAGGCGAGAGGGTTCCTCTCATGGAGGGGGAGGAACCTCCCGTGGTGGTGTCGGTGCGTCTCGTGGCGGGGGAGAAGGTGCTTCTCGCAATAACGGTGGAGGCGGTTCCCGCGGTGGCGTCTCGGACTATCCTCGGGGAGTTGGCGAGGGCGATTCCAGAGGGGGTGGTGGGGGAGCGCCTCATGGGAGTATCGAGGGCAGTTCCTGAGGAAGTGGTGAGGGTTCGTCTAGTTGAGTTCCGGGTAGGGTTGAGCGACCCGTGGTGTCTGATGTAGACGATGTCAAGATCTTGGAGATTCCGCGTACTCCCCGTGGGCGATTGCGTATTGGCGATACACCTATCGATCAGCTGGGCCTGAGTATGACGGAGGAGCAGATCGCTAAAATGAGGACCACTTGGGCGATTCCGGACAACGTCCTATTACTCCCGTTGAGGGAAGGTGAAACTTTTAATCATCCCGGGTTGGGGTAGGCAGGCTTTTACGAGTATCAACTCAGGTGTGGGTTGATGTTCCCGAAACCCGAGGAATTACAATATCTGCTGTCTTGCTTGAATATATTGGTAGGGCAGCTATCGCCCAATGAGTTGAGGCAAATAATGGGAGTATTGCTGCTGTGGAAGCTGAGCAAGTTACTGTGTCCTAGTATCGGCGAGTTCAATTCCATGTTCAAAATGCACTACTTGACTAAAGGTGGAGATAGTGGGTGCGCGAATTTCAGGGCGTGCGGCCGAGCCGTTATCAAAGACTTGCTGTCAAACATTTATGCGCTTTGGGGGGGGGGTGCTTAGTAGGCTGCTGGTGGCAGAATCAGGATATGGTGCACCGGGCCCCGAGCCGGTTCCAACCCATCTGTGAGTATCGTGATTGTCTTTTTGGTGGGTTTTCTTGCCTTTGGTGTGTACTAATAGAGTTTTTATGCATCGTAGTGAGGCAGGAGGTGAATTTGACCACGCTGGAGAGGAAGCGTGTGGCGAGGGTGATGGGTGCTTTCCCGAAGGGGTTGAGGGGGTTCTATCGTTTGTGTAGGCTTCCGATATAGAAGAGATTTGAGTTGGGGATGTTTCCAGGTGAGGGGTTCTCCTTTTTCTTGGTGTACTGTCGTATGCTATGTGGTATCCCTACTGACATTGTTTGTTTGTTTCGCAGCGGATATGCAGAATGAAGCTCTTAGCAAGAGCGACGCCCCATATGTTGATGTTGACCCTGATACTATTATTCAAGGGTTGCTACGAGAATCGCAAACGGCGAGGCGAGTGGACGTTGACATGCCAGATACGGTGCGTGTGACAGATCATCGGGTAAGTATGTCGCTGCTCGATGAGATGTATCTGCGGTTGCCCGATGCCATTCTGGAGTATCTCAATCAGTGGGCTGAGAAGGAGGCTAGAGCCGAGGGGCACGAGGTTCACGGTGCTCACGAGCCAACTAGAGATGCCCGAGAGCAGCCCATGCAAGCTGGCGAGGTGGGTGGGCTTCCCCAAGTGTGCGTCGGCGACCATTAATCCCTTGAGACTCGGGAAGTGATGAGGTAGTCCCCCCAGGTCTCGGCAGGAGGGGAGGATCTTGGTGACGTGGCTCGGGCCTCGGAGCCTACTGTGGAGGTGGAGATCTCCGTCGAGGAGCTGATGGAAGAGGTGGAGCTGCGCCAGAGCGATACCAGTGCTTGTGCTCGCCTGGTGCAAGACACGGTTCTGGGGCAGCTGGAAACCGTTTTTGGTGATGAAATTGGCGATTCTGTCTCGCGGGAAGTCATCACTGCGGATAGTGGAGAGGCAGAGGTGACCAGCCAAGCCATTGGCGAGACAGGTTTGACAGTCGAGGTACCTGAGGTGTAGCCTGAGTCTGGAGGGCGTATAACCGGGGTTGCTTAAGTTACAGAGACGGGGACCCAGGATGGAGAAGGGGATGGAGTCCGAGTGTCGGAGACCTATACCCGTACGGGTGGGGTCGGGTCAAGGAAGAGGATGGCCTCGCAGCTTCATCTCGGTAGTCCCCCAGTTGGCGTCGCTATCGACACTCATGGTAGTAAGAGGTCTCAGGTTGATAATGTGTCGCGCTCGAGATCTACGAGTGGGGGCTCGCGGGGTTATCGCAATGAGGTTGCCGGGGGTCTCACGCATATATTGGGCGAGATTGGGATTACTGATGGTGCCATCCTCCATATGGTTGCCGACCTTCGGAACTGTCATCGCTACCGCAGTAGCGTGAGTGCAGAAGATCCACGCTTAGGGTATCGGGAGGCTCAGGAGAGGCCGATGAGGGTATGTATCGTTGTTGGTTTGCCTCTATTCCTTATTGCTGCTTCATTGAGTATACTGACATTGGTATGTGATGCAGGCTGTGAACATGAATTACCATGCCTCGGGCGAGTTGGTGGCTCATTTTGATCGGGAGATAGCCCGGCTACAGGGGGAGCTGAATGCTGAGAGGGAGTGGGCCCTTGGGCTACAGAGTGCGTTAGACCAAGGTCAGGTGGAATGAGAGGATATGAGGCGAGCAATCGATGACGGGATCGCTAGAAGAATGGAATTAGAGCGAGCACTCGCGGTGGAGGAGGCCTGCCGCCAAGAGGCGGAGGATGCTATCACTCCGTTGAAGGAGGAAAACCTGGATCTTACAGGGAAGTTACAGCGGGTGGGGGACATCTGAGATTGGTAGATCAGGTCAGGGCTCGGGTGAGTGAGGCTGAAGAGCGTCTACAGGATTTGGAAAGGCAGGTCCAAGAAGGCGATGTGGAGTTGGAGCTTTGGGAGGCCGCCTTGGAGAGTTTGGCTCCTTATCCCAATCAGGTGGTGGATTTGGAGGGCCAGGTTGGGAATCTGCAAAGGGAGGTTGACCTTCTATGGGATGTCGAGCTTGAAGCAGGCGAGAGGGAGGCAGAGATGGAGCGACTCAGGAAGGAGTTAGCCGAGCAACAGACTTGGTCGAGTAGCTTTGCCAAAGAATGCATTCGCTTGCCCGCTGCTGCCGAGACACATCGGGACAAGCTCCGCAAGGCCAGTCGGGATAGGGCGGACAAGGTGGTGGATCTCTATCTCCGGTCAAGCCATTTCCAGGAGAAGATGAACAAGGCTTTCTCTGATGGGGTCTTGCACTCGATTAAAGACGGTATCCCTGTTGGGTGGATTGACCAAGAGAAGATGGTGCGAGACATGCAGGCCAAGAAAGGAGAAAGATCGCAGGCTAGTGCGGCGAGCGGTGGGCTGAGTTCTGGGTTAGTGATCCGGGAGCTGGTTGTACCAGAGCGTGTATTCGGACAAGCTGGTGATCTCGATGCGGAGGGTGGTATTGGTGAGCAGGGGCCCTTGCGGNNNTTTTGCTAGCGGTAGGTGTTCGCTTTTTTATAAATGCTTTGGATTTTGTTGAGACAATTGACCGAGTGGTCTAACTTTTAGAATGTCCGCTTGGTATTGGGACACGTAAAGTTTATGGGGAATTGATAGTGTTGGGCGATAGTTCCCCGTGCATTGAATATATTTAATTCTTTGTCGATTGGTTGCCTTGTAATTAATGCAGGTCATTAAGGCGAAGCGATGATTGGTCGGTTGCGGTTGTGGTTACGTCCCCCTATAAATAGGCAGGTAAGGAGATGGGTTGATCATATTTTCAACATGGCGTTTTCTTTGTTTTTCATTGTGCTCCTACTTCTGAAATCTTTTCTTCCCTTTAGGCACTGTGTGCTTCTAGATTTCTGGGCTTTATAGCTTAATCTCATCTTGGGTTATGGGCTTTATAGCCTAATCTCACAAGGACTCGACTTCATCACCTACTTGGGGATTGCGTAATCTGTGCCCCTGTGAAACTGAAAAGCGATCCAAGTGAGAAACCCAAGGACTAAGATCACTGGAGGGGCGGCGGGTTGCAATGATGGAGATCAGGTAGCGATATGGCGGAGAATGGTGCGGTGCGACTGCCCCCCCAGTCTTTCGCACTGGAACCCGGCTAGCCTATCAATCCTCTAATTTAGTGATCTTTAATCTTCTGCTGAAGCTCCTCAAATTCCAGAGAATCAGAGGTTATCGGAGCAAGCTTGTACCAGACTCAGGAGGACAAGCGAGGATAGTTGCATTTGTATCGCATTTGTTTGAATATGTAATATGTTATCGTGTATCACATTTGTATTTAGTATCAATTGGTGTATCGTTATTGGCCGCAAAGCCTTTTCTAATAAACATTCCTTTTGGAGTATGTATCGCTTTGCATTGCTCTCGCGTCTTTTATATGGTATGAGTTTTTAGCGTGTATCTCCGCAGTAGAGTGCGAGTGTAGGCGCCATATTTCAAGGCAGTATAATCAATGCTAGAGGCGGGAGCGAGTGGCGAGGAGTTGATATAGGGAAATTTTGTTTGGCGTGGTATCGCAGTAGCATTGGCCATTGCAGCCTTCCGTCCCGTATCGTTGCAGTGTTTTAAGGGGCTCGCGAATCGCGATGTGTCGTGTAGTAATAACTTTGTTTGTGGCGATGTATCGCCCATCATTCGTTCAGTTGATTCATAGCGAGGAGTAGCATTCAGCGTTCATTCGTGGAGATGTATCGTGTATCGTTTGTTCATTCAGTCATTTGATCGCAACTGGCAGCGCAAGGGTTCGCGAGGGAAAACATTGTGCTGTATTAGTGGAACCGATAGTGAGCGATATCGCATTGTTATGCATTCGAGCATTGGTCGGTGTATCGCATATCATTCACTCAAGGATTGGCGTGTCGAGTAACATTCATACATTGACTAGCGTATCGCGTAACATTCATTCATTGACTGCCGTATCGCGTAACATTCATTCATTCATTGGATCGCCACTGGCAACGCAAGGGTTCGCGAAGGACAGCATTGTGCTGTGTCAGCGGAACCGCCCTTGAGCGATATCGCATTGACATTCATTCGTTCATTCATTGGCGTATCACATAACATTCATTCATTCGTTGGATCACCACTGGCAGCGCAAAGGTTCGCGAGGGACAACATTATGTTGTGTCAGCGGAACCGGCCGTGAGCGATATCGCATTGACATTTATTCGTTCATTAATTAGCGTATCACGTAACATTCATGCATTGGCTGGGGTATCGCGTAACATTCATTCATTAATTGGCGTACAACGCAACATTCATTCATTGGATCTCCACTGGCAGCGCAAACGTTCGCGAGGGACATCATTTAGCAGTGTCAGTGGGACTAGCCGTGAACGATATCGCATTGTTGTGTGTTCAGTGTGTAGGCAATAAGTTGGGATTGCTATACAGCGTGCCCTTTCCTGTTGTGTTATATGGGCCATTGTGAGGCATGTGGCGATGATGACGGGAAGGTGACCGGTCATTGGTCGGGAGGCTATAAGCGTTAGCATTCATTTTATTCAGTGGATGGGCGTGGCGAGTAGGAACGGTGTATGCATTGCGACAACATTTAACGCATAGTTAAGGTCATGACATTGAATACTGCGCGAAGGCAGTGGCAAAGTACATTTGATTAAGGAAGGTAAATGGATTGCTGATACTTACAAGCGTTTGGGGGGTGGTGAGATAGCCTTGCGGGGCGATTTTGGAGCCCTTGCGCTATTTAGGGTATTATTGGAGATGTTGGGCTTTCCACGGATGTGGGAGGGTGATACCATCCGCTCCCTTCAAGTAGAAAGTTGTGGGTCCGACAACCTCAACAATTTCATATGGCCCTTCCCATGTGGCCTTTAGCTCAGTTGGGGTTGGCATCTTCTCCTTCATTACCCAGTCCCTGACGGAGAGGAGGCGAGGCATGACCCTGGCGTTGTAGTAGGGAGCGATACGTTGCTCGTTGTTGATATTTATGAGGTGGGCCCGTTTGCGGCGCTCTTCCAAGAGATCGGAGTCGAGAACCCTTCCAAGTTGGTGAGTGGGTCAAAGCATGCGACCCTCTCTCAACGTACCTCCTGCTCGACAGGGACCACGGCCTCGGTGCCGAAGGACAAGCAGAAAGGGGTCTCTCCATTTGCCTCTATCGGGTCGTTCTTATCGCCCATAGCACCTTGGGGAGTTTTTCTGCCCATAAGCCCTTGAGGTCGTTGAGCTTCTTTTTCAAGTTCTGCTTGATTATCTTATTGACAGCTTCGACTTGGCCATTTGTCTGTGGGTGAGCTGGGGAGGCATATCTGATCTGAGTGCCATACTGGCCAACGAAGTCCCTAAGAGTATCATTATCGAATTGGGCACCGTTATCGGTGATGATGGTCTCGGGGATTCCGAATCGGCAGTATATGTTCTTCCATAGGAAGTTAATGACCTTTGCAACCGTTATTGTGGCTAAAGCCTCGGCCTCGACCTCGACCCATTTGGTGTTGTAGTCAACTGCGACGATGGCAAACTTGAGCTGTCCTGGGGCTGTTGGGAACTTGCCGATGAAGTCTAGACCCCACTGGCAGTATGTCCAAGGGGCGATGATGATTGAGAGTGGTACCGATGGTGCAAAAGGGGAGTTGGCGAACTGGTGGCATTTAAGGCAGGCGCTAGCGATGCGTTTCACGTCTTGTTCAATGGTGGACCAATAGTACCCTGTATGCAGTGCCTTAAATGCCAGGTTCCTCACACCTGCATGATTGCCGCAAATTCCGTTATGCAGCGATAATAAGACTCGTTGTCCCTCCTTGAGGGAGATGCATTTTAGTAGGGGGAAAGATCTACCCTTCCTGTATAGTTTGCCTTCTCGTACAGTGTACAACGTTGCTCTTCTGCGGAGCCTGGTTGCGATAACCTCTGACCTGGGGCTCGATACCTTTAGAGAGTTAGTCGATAAATGGGTCCATCCATGAAGGTGGATGCTTGCTCTCGATCAGGAGTATCTCCGAGAATGGCTTATCAAAGCATGGTATATCTAGAATTTCCAACTTGAGATTTCCCAGATCGGTGTCTAGGGGCGATGTTGCCAACCTCGCAACGGCATCTGCCTTGTTGTTCTGTGCCCTAGGGATCAGGGCGATTGTATGGTTGGTGAGACATCGCTGGAGTAAGGTCTTGGCGAGAGATTGGTAGTGAGATAGATGCGGCTCCTTGGCTTGGAAATCGCCCTGACCTGGTTGACGATGAGTTGGGAATCACTAAAGATTGCCAGTTTCGTGACTCCTAATTCCTTGGCTAGTTGGATGCCAGCGATCAGTGCTTCGTACTCGACTGCGTTGTTTGAGGCCTTGAACTTGAATTGTAGCGCATACTCGTATGTGTTCCCTTCTGGGTTGGTCAAGACTACCCCAGCACCACTGAGCTTACTGTTGGAGGATCCGTCCACGTGGAGAGTCCATGTGGGAACAACATGGGGTTTCGAGACAATCTCGTCAGAGGGCGCGGCATCCTCACGGGGTATGAACTCGGCGATGCAGTCGGCAGTGGCTTGCCCTTTGATGGCCGCACGTGGTGTGTAACGAATGTCGAACTCGCCGAGTTCAATGGACCATTGAACCAGTCTTCCTGAAGATTTCAGTTTCTAGAGAACCTGTTTCGGGGGTTGATTGGTCAAGACATGTTTCGTGTGCCCTTGGAAATATTGTCATAATCGTCGGGCGGCTGTGAGGAGTGCGAGGGTGAACTTCTCGATATCGGAGTACCTAGACTCGACATCGTTGAACCCTTTGTCGGTGTAATATAGTGGCAGCTCATTGCTATCTTCTCGCCTGACCAGGGCGGTGCTGACCTCGGTGACTGATACAGCGAGGTAGATATACAGGACTTCTCCTAGGATAGGCTTCGAAAGGGTGGCTACTGACGCCAGATAGTCTCAGAGGCCCTGGAAAGCCTTATCGTGTTCGGGTGCTCAATTGATCGTCTTGGTATGGTGAGTTTTAGGAGCTTGAAGAATGGGGTGCATTTGTCGGTTAAGCGCGATATGAATCGGGCGAGAGCGACAACCTTCCCGGTGAGGGACTGGACCTTGTTCCTGGTTTTGGATAGTGCCGTATCGAGGATTGCATGTAACTTCTCAGGGTTGGCCTCGATGCCTCTCTCACTGACTACAAAACCCAGGAATTTGCCTCCCAGTACGCCAAACATGCACTTATCTGGGTTGAGTCGCATGCCATATTGGAGTAATATGTCGAAGACGATGCCCAGGTTTTTAATGTGATCTTCAATGGTGACGCTTTTGACGAGCATGTCGTCCACATATACCTCCATGATTTTACCGATATGATCTACGAACATGGCGTTAACCAGCCTCTGGTACGTCGCCCCGACGTTCTTTAGACCAAACGACATTACTTTGTAATAGTATAAGCCCTTATCTGTGGTGAAAGATGTGTGCTCCTGATCGGAGGTCTCCATGGCGATCTGGTTGTAGCCCGAGAAGGCGTTCATAAAACTGAGGTGCCTGTGGCCCGCAGTGGAGTCGACTAGCTGATCGATTCGTGAGAGGGGAAAGCTATCCTTAGGCCAAGCCTTGTTCAAGTTGGTGTAATCGACACACATGCGCCATTTTCCGTTGGGCTTCTTTACCATTATGACATTGGAGAGCCATGTCGGGTAGGAGACTTCTCAGACAAACTCGATGTCTTGGAGTTTCTTGACTTCGGCTTGGATCCCTTTGTATTTTTCTTTCGTGAAGGCCCTTCGTTTTTGGCGGACTGGGGGAACGTCTGGGGAGATGGTGAGTTTGTGGGTCAACAGATCTGGAGAGATTCCTGGCATATGGGCGTATGACCAGGCGAACACTTCCAGTCGGGTTTTGATGAAGGCGACGAGCTCTGCTTGGAACTGCGGGTCCATTTTGGACCCGATCTTAACTTTTCTATCTAGTTGTGCATCGGAAATGGAGACCGATATCAGGTCTTCCAAAGCATATGGTCTCGGGTGCTTGAGTTTGCGCTTATCGTCCTTCTTTTTGCTGCGTGTACCGCGATCATCTGGGATTTCGGGATCTTCCCTTGGATCATCGGGCTTGTCGGATGGGGAGGGTAGGTATGAGGTTAGAAGTACCTCTCGCCTGCGGTGTCCCCTTCTAACAGTCAAGGAGTTGCATTGTCTCGCGAGCTCTTGATTGCCTCTGAAGGTGACGATGCCACCCAGGGTACGTATCTTCAGCATTAGCATGTGCCCTACCACAAAGCATTGGAGTCCCCATATGGCTTCGCGTCCCAGGATGACATTGTAGGAGGAGGGGCAGTCGACAATGATGAAGTGTGCCGTCATGGTGGCGATAGTGTTGTTGCTGCCCAGTGTGATCCTCAAATTATCGGATCCCAAGGGCTGTGTAATTTCTCCTGCGAAGCTGATTAGGGGTTCATGGTCTGGGGTGAGTTTCTTCCGATCTCGGTTGAGGCCTTCGTAGCAGCTGCCAAACATGACGCTTACTGCTGCGCCGATATCGACCAAGACCCTGTGGCATTGATAGTGGTCGATGACCATGGTGATTAGGAGTGGGTCATTGTGGTGTTTTTGGATGGTATCCTCGCTGCGATTGAAGGCTATCGAGCACCATTTGACCTAGGGGGTGTGGCAGCCATGGCTGAGTCCTAATATCTCCTGGCCCCGACGGCATTGGCGCTTTTGTGCATGGTGGGTCTAGGGTGTCCGTGGGGCTCCACAGTGTATTGTTAGGATCTGGCCGTAGACTTCAATGGCATTAGCGCCAGTGGCGGGAGTGCGATATTGCGAGAGTTGGCCACTCTGAATGAGGTGCTCGATGGCATTTTTCAGTGCCCAACAGATATTGGTGGGGTGGCCGGACTCCTCGTGATATGTGCAGTATTTATCGTTATCTCTCTGTTTGGATTGGCCGGGCTTGCGCTTTGGTGGGCGCGGGATGATGTCCTTGGGATTGTTCCAGATGTCCTCATAGGAGGCAGTTAGTGTGGTATAAATCTCGTATCGTGGTGCCGCGAATCGCTGGTCATCCCTGTGTCGGGTGCCTCCGTATGGTGCATCTCGATGTCGACTGCTTGAGAAGTTGTATTTTGGCTTCTCGGGGCTCTTGCCGTACTGCTTGTCCCTCCTTCTAGTGCCAAATAATATTGTTAAAAAAAAGTGAGAGATAATGATTTTATTGTTGAAAATGAATCAAGTACAATGAACAAATTTCATAATGTGCAGAACTTTTCTCCATGTTCGTTTAATGTGAGAAATCTTATGAGTCATCAACTCTTTGTGTGCATTTTTGTACCGCCTACTGTAGTAATTCCAAACAAATAAAATTAAATATGTTTGATGTTACTTTTTTTATTTTGAAAGGAGAGAGGCGAAAATACATACTCTCATCCTTCTTTTTGTTCCACACTTTCATAATCAATTTGCTTAGATCAACAAATAGCAAAGCAGGTTTCGACAAAAGGCGGGCTCTTCTCTCAGACAAGGCGGCTATCGTGGAGTGGTGAGGTAAGGCGGCGACGTGGGGGGGATTCTCAGTGTTGTTCGTGGTTGCGGCCAGAGGCTCCTGTTTTAGAGGCCTCTCTGATTGTGTTTTCTGGGTTTGATCCAGCCCGTAGCATCGATGACGACGGTGTCGTGCTGGGTGTGGTGTTGTTCAGCAGCGGCGGACCGATTCCAAGTTTTTTTGCTTCGATCTGGGTTTTGAGGGGAGGGTTTTGACTACTTGATTTCCAAGTCGGGGCTTAAGGCTTTCTCTCTAGTTTAGAAGATGGTGGAGGTCAGAGGCTAGCCACCAGATCAGTGAAGCGTGCTGCCTTTCCGGCAGTCCATTTCAAGTCTATCCAGAGGAAGAGGGAAGGATGTTGAGTCTACTTAAATTGAAAATGGTATCCAAGGCGGCCTGGGTCAGTGACAGTTATAGAATCTGCCCAAACTTAGCGCCGGTGCCGGTTTTGATCGGGTCTGCTCTCCGGCTCAGCTAGAAACCCTAGGGTTTGGGCTGGGCATGGGGAGTGGGTTAGTGGGTCAATTTTGGGCTTATTGGCTGACTGTCATCCTTTTTTTCTCTTTTGGATTGGGCCAGCTATGGTTTTTGGGAGGTAGCTGAGCCTTTTTCTTGCTTTCAATAAATACTCTCACACTGATCTACTCTCGGTTGTAGCTATCTATTGATTGATGGCGATGTACACCAAAAGGGTCTTAGGTGTCAACGATTGTCAAGTCAGTGGCTTTGACATAGGGTTGGATAAGTGTAGGAGTTTATATATATATAGGGGTTCCGCTTCTGGCGGCAACAACTCCATTCTATCTCTCCCTCGTTACGAAGAAAAAAGTGGTGTGTGTATATATATATATATATTTTACATTTTCTTTTTTGGTTTGGTTTGTTTGCATTTGGTAGCTTTGCTTTTATGCAATTTGATTTGTGCATCGAGTAGTCTTACGGGAAATTTTTGAATTCCTCTAGCTTGATCGAGAGAGGTCTGTTTGGCTCCAGTTTTGTTGCAGCTGGTCAATAGTCTTTTTTTTGCTCGGGCGTGCCAGCACTGTTCACGTGCGGTCGTCGGGGGTGTCCCTTGACCTAACTTCTTTCAAGTGATTGTAGACGAGGAGAGCACCAACCTTGTCGCAGGGGTCTTTGTGCCTCGTGGTGAGGACTTTTGCTTAGCTTCTTAAAAATCACACAATCGATACATGACGTCATAGATCGAGCAGAGAGAAAATCACCGAGAAGTGGGGAGAACTTGCTAAAGTGTGACTTTAGCTTGGCTGGTTTATGAGGGCGTTACCCTTGCTTGGCTGGTTCCGTAACCGTTGTGGTTGTGGTACTACAGTCGGCTCCCGAGTAGACTAGGACCGAAGCACGTTGACAAAGGGTTTGGTGGCACTGACAGTCGGCTCATGAGGATTATGGGACTGGAGTGTGGTCACCGGTAAGAGAAGGAGAGGGGTTGCTCTGGAGAGGCTTGGATAATCGTAGAGATTAATTGATGAATTGTGTGTCTTGTTACTTCGTCATAGCCTCTATATATAGGCTACCAAGCCATAGCGGTTGGCCTTAAACAAATCATGATGGGTTAAGCACTTAAGCGCTAATGGAATTGTTAGGTTTAAGCACTTAAACACTAATGGAATTGTTAGGTTTAAGCACTTAAATGAAATTGTTAGGTTTTCCAATTAAGCCACCATAAAATGTAGTTAAATGCTTTTCCACGTGCATGCCATATTCCTTAATTGAATGGAGTATGAATATTCGCAGTCTTGCAGCTTGCATAATCTTCCATAATTCTGCAGGTAGGCTTTATTTAGCCTCTAAATAATATATTTCGAACTTGTCGACAATATATAGCTTGAGCCACTGACATTTGCTCAATTTCTCCAAGACACGCCTTGTCAGGTCAAAATGCTTATTTTGGGTTCAAACATTGACCCCCAGACCTAGAAGTCAAAGGTCTTCTTCTTGACTGAAAAGGTCTTGAATCAGCACTGCTCTTATAATGTCGTTGCTCCAAAGCCACTTGTATTGGCTTGACTGAAATTACTTGACTGATTACTTATAGGCCTCTAAATGGGCCATAAACTTGAATGCCACAATCTGAATTGCCTTTGTCACGAATTGATGCTTTCTTTGCCAAATTTATTGCCCCCCCCCCCCCCATGTATCTGATGTTTGGTATGCAGTGAATTGGTTAAATTTGGGCAGGTTGTAGGAGATCAGAACTTTAGCGTGCCCCCCATGCGAAGGAGACTGCTTTTGATCTCGAATGAGGATCCTTCTCTTCCTTGGTGGTAGCTTCGCCATGTGTATAGTAGCAAGTATCTTCCTTGTTCACTAGCTCTTTGTTGAGAATGCGATTGCTGCAGAAGAAGCCCAGCTCGATGAACCTTTGGCTGCTTCTGAAGAAATGGGTCGCAATCTCGCCCGTGTCAGAGAACGGGTCACTCAGGCCGAAGCTGGTGCCATTGTGGCGAACCTCCGCGTGGAGGAACTTTGCTTGTAATTGAGCTTCATTGGCCAATCTCTGTAGGCCTCCTCGAAAACCGTTCGGCCTCCTCACAATCTACTAGTCCCTTTTTTCCCGAGATTTGGAATCACTAATCTCGATTTACTGACATCGGTTTTGAAATTAAGCTTCACGGGCCAATCTCTGTAGGCCTCCTTGAAAACCGCTCGGTCTCCTCACGTGCTACTAATCCTCTAATAATAGCTAACTCCTCGGAAACTGCTCGGTCTCCTCACATACAACTAGTCCCTTTTTCTTGAGATTTGGAATCACTAATCTCGATTGACTGACATCGGTTTTGACTCTTTAACCATCCATCCAAGGGTGGGGATTTGCCCGAAGTCCCTATAAATAGTTGTATTTTGGGCAGGGAATACTCACAACAAATCTTCTGAAATATTCAAGAAATGGCCTTTCAGTCCTTGCTTTTCTTTCTCCTTCTTCACAAATCTTCCCCTTATGAAAAGACCTTTAGCCTCTAAATTTTAGGCTTTATGGCGTAATCTCAAGCCTGGGTTAGGCCTTATGGCTTAA